>JAQIXX010003480.1:0-19521 GCA_034700605.1 Willowsia nigromaculata | reverse complement strand
CGTGGTGTGAGTTCCGTGTCCATTTCTATCAGTTGGGAGTGGCTCGGCAGTGCTGGGATCAAACCATCCGTAGTCTCCAACAAAGTTGTCACGAAGGGCTTCATGCGTAACGCGAACTCCAGTGTCCACGGTGGCGACAATCACTCCATTTCCGTTTTGAAGTCCCAATTCTTCCCATGCCTCTGGTGCTTGGATCTTAACGACTCCCCACTGGAGATCATCTTCAAGAGTGGCTTCCTTCTTCTCAACAGGCTCAATCAAATGAGCAATAAATTCTTCCTCAATGGTGGACACCTCTGGGTCTTGTGCAATGGCCTGAACAAGTGACAAGTCTGGGTTTCTCAGAAAAATCTGGTTGCTGATCCAGAAACTTTTGAATTCCAAATTGTTTCTGCTAGACAAAAGTCTCAAAACACCCTCCTGTGATCTTTCAGCGTTTTCGACAAGGAGAGAATGGAGCGAGTTGAGACGGGATTCACGGTCAGCAAATCGGCCAGAGTTGACAGCGTTGAGGGCGGCGGAAGTGCTTTCAACAAAGGAAACTATGATGTTAGCTTGTTGTCCAGCCTGGAGACGAGCTAGGAGGTCGGAGGAGATTTTGTTGGAGGGGCCAGGAGCTGCCAAAGCAGAACCCACCACCAGGAGACAAGTCAAAATTTTATACATTTTTGCAGTAAAAAACTGCTTGTTTGAATTGAGTTGTGAAAATTGTTAGTATTTGGTAGAATGTTTGGTGATTGCTTGTTAGGCTGTGTATGATGGTTTAATAAGAAAATTTACCGCTTTTATACAAATTTTTGTCTGGATATAATAAATGTTAGATGTATTCCTCAACCAGCAATCCTCCACTCTGCCCTTTTATCATTATCTAAGAGTCCAGTCATGGGTTGAATGAATGCCTTACGTTACGGTAAGGTTTCCAGTATTACATTATAAAATTGTCATATAGATTTTATTACGGAATGTGTAATTGAGTGATTTAATATGTTCGATCAGCGGAAATGCCTGTCAGTCAACGCCCCATGTGGTTTGATCGAACCACCGTTCCCAGTATAGTGTACTGACATTGATCTCTTGTTATCAATCTGTATTGTATTGTAGATGCCAAAATTTATCTGTAAATATTGGAATCTACACAAACGTAGTACATATTATGAATTGTTATTGATGTTGTTACGATTCTTGTTTGAATAGAGTTGCATAAATAAGACAGGATCAATTGATTTTGACTTGACGAGTCAACATGTTTGGGTTCAGCTTTTGTACTTATTATACTCATGATTAATTTATGATCATCATATCATGCAATCAGTCATAATCAGTACAAAATATTTTCCCAGTGTCTGATTCCTTCGACACTGAAGATTTCGGGTACAAGCGGGATGTAGATTATGGGATTATAATCGTGGAATTTCCGAATTTTGAAAGTGTTAATTTCCTGAGTTATTTAACGCCTATCTCTTGGTTTGAGTATCAATCTTACATTGAACCTAAGCATGAGCATTATTTCCATGCAATCAACTTTAACTATTGTATAAATTCAAGTAGACTATTACTCCTGCTCAATTAGTTCAACATACTACAAATTATACGTCATAGCTATGAATTTGGAGTAGCATGTAAACTAATTTCTGAGAATTCATTTAACAACCAACCATTAAAATATTCAATGCGCACCTGGCTCATTCAGAGCTCGTGTTACTTTACAAAATGAGCAAAACTTTCCTTGTCTAAGCAATCCAGTATATATGTTAAGAGTTGAAGTGTGACTGTCCGGAAAAGTTCAATATAAAATGAGATTTAACGAAATCTCATCTTTGGTAACAAAATATACGTTACTCTTATCATCATCGGTGATGATAAGCATAGTTAAGTGTACATTTTATGAACTGAACACAACCTATGGTTGCCCATTCACTTTTGATATTGGCAACTACGGAATAAAATATCTTAAGCCGTCCGTTTGCAAAAAGTTGTTGCCCGATAAAGAAACCATTAGCGAAACACCGGAGGAGGGACCATCGCCCTTTACTCTGAAGCTTTATTATACAGACTTGGTGGACACTTTCCGATGTACGTTTCCACGATTAAAAAACAAATATTATGTGATATTTGTTCTCGTATATTAACCTCTACCTCTGCATATTACTTAAATCATTTGCAGTGCATGTCACAAGTGAAAATAAAACTCCAATGCTTGAGGTTTGGGTGACCACCAGTCGTGTGACTACGCATGGAAAACTCGAACAGCCAGTGGGAGCCTTCCTTCCCGAATTCAATTATGAACTGTATTGCTGTGACAACACAAAATTGAAAACCGTTGCACGATACAGTAGTGGGGCGGACAGTAGAATTGATAATATGCTATTTCTCTCTGCAAATTTTAAGTGGGCTCCGTTGAAATTTATTGGCCGTTTTGTGTTTATGTATGTTTTCTCAAACGCATAAATCTAAAGAAATCTGCTTAATATTTATTGCTTTATGAGCATAATTTTCTTAATTATAGAGCAAACATACTGATTAGCGACACAAACTGGTATGGAGGTATTACCAGCTCCATTTATATGATGCCTCCATTTATTCCTGACGTTCTACGAAATGACAGTTTAGAACTGAGCTCGTATGTGCATTTTTGGTCACAGGAGATACTTCCAGATGATGAATGATTGAGAAATCATTCATCATCATTCAAGTGGTGATTATTTTTTATTTAATGAAAATTGTTATTTTTTCACATTTTCTGCCAAGTAAAAATAAAAGTAATTTAATGCTTCAATTTCAACAAAATAAAGTCGGATGCTTCATATTTGATGCCAAACCGTACGCAATGCAATGATGAGCACAGCAGGTGTGCATGCACATGCAAAAACACAAATAAAGTTTGTAGGCTATCATTGTAATCGGCTTATCATTGCAGTGAATTCAGTGAATTCCTGTATTGTCCTAGTCCTCTAGATGACATCATTATTCTTAAAGCGCCGACAAGTTCGTGCTCATTAGTATTCGTAACTTCACACTCCGACCATTACGCTTAGTGTGGTCCTAAGATGCAATCATACTACTTGTACGGTTTTCCGCAAAATGCAATTTATTTTCGCAGGAGCAATAATTGTTGCGTGAGCTAATGCGAAAAATATAAACAATGAGTAATGCTAAACAATATATAGAACTTGCGTTAGCTTCTATTATGTTCTAAGAGGAGACAGAATAATGGGTTACCTTTAGATAATGATACGAGGGGTTAATACGTGGTTGCTCATAACGATAATATATCGGTTTTAAGAGAGTATTAATGTCAAAAGTTGCCTTAATCCGACTGAATGCGTCACACAGAAATGTTTGTGGCAGTAGTGAAAAAACTAAGCTTTAGTTGTATGACGCGCTGTAGTGCAGAAATGCCAAGAAACGTCAACTGTAATTCAAAGGTCTTAACAGGGTTTTAGACCATTTTGCTCGCTAATAATTCCTCAGCGTTTGCTTAATTCCAACTATATCCGTTTTCTAAGCGTAATATTTAGGAAAAGTGTGTGAGTGCCATTACATGTTTTGCTGATGACAAAAATTTGAGTTATTAAGCGCTTTAAAACATTTACCTAATTAATTAATGCATTTGTGTCAGTCTAGAGAAATACATTCCTACTTTCGTTGTATACTAGCCCTTACAAACCAATGGGCATAAAAATTGAGTTTGAAATTTTGGAATTAGCTTCTAAGCTTATGGTCAGGAGGTCAACTTAAGTAAAGCAGGTCCTTCTTAAAGACTGATTTGTATTTTCTTGCATTACACTGCTATGATTAAGGAAACTGCAAGTGACGAAATCGTTGAGATTCGGGTTACTTCTGTTACCAGAGAGTTTCAAATTTGTAAGATATTTTTATTCATTTGACAAGCGTCCGACAGTCTAGACGTTTTAACAGTTAGTGAAATGTGGCAGCAACAGAGGTGTCAAAATGAAGAGACTGAGAAGTTTTCCAAAATGTTTTCAGGGACGAGATTGGAATTTCGTTACAGCAGCAGTTAGCTCCGTTTTAGTGTGCTCCATTACGATACTTACTTGTTTGAGTAGTTTTGTCACTGGAAACGTTACCTTGAACACGACAAGCTCAATTCGTGTGATTCAAGGTTATCCACGCCGTTTTCATCAAGGATATAACTGGAGTAGTAACTCCATTAATAGCAGAATAATCAGTAGTAAAAATGAACGTAACTTTACTCAACGAGTTCATCCACAAGAAAGTAACAAAATTCTTTCCTTAGAGTATAACGAATTTCGTCCGGTTCCAACCTCTATTTCAATCCCGACAAATAGTTGGCGACCGCTAATCAAAGTCACTAGTCTCAATGATAAGTTAAGGTTAAATCAAACATTTCCAAAGAAATCAAAAACAAAAAAGCAACATGATAAGGTTGTGGGTGGGGTGAATGAAAGGATTTTACAGGGAAGCAAAAAACCTATTGGAAGGAATAGCCTTTCTAGTAAAACGAGTAATAATATCACAATCGATGATGACGCTTCAAGGAAATTGGAATTTATTGTCCCACTGCATCCAAAAGTCACTTACCTGGCCCGGCTATTTTCTCGTGCTCGTATGTACATCCTGTTTATAATCTGCCTAAAAAGAACATTATAAATTATAAGTAGTAATCAAGAATCGGTATAATATTTTATATTTTACTGCAGTGGCTCCATTGTTTTCTGTTGTGTCCTTATTGAGTCAAAAGTGCTGGTCCTCTGGCTTTGATCAGGGAACTTGTTACTCCAAGTAATTTATAAATCCTTAATATTTTATTTCAAACTTGATTTCAAACAAGTTTCATAATAATATCAAAATGTATTTTTTTAGGAAGGAATGCATAATTCGTGGAGGATCTCCTCGGGGTCTTTGTGCAGGTGGTTTTGGAGTCTGTTGTATTTGTAAGTACAACTAATTGGACAGCACAGTAATTTTTTAGGTTGACAAAATATTAATTATGAAAATCTCAAAATGTTTATTGATTACAGTTTCCTATACATGCGATTCCGTCACTCCACTGAACCGAACATACTTTGTTAATCCTGAATTCCCCTTTTCTATTAGCAAAGTTGGGACTACCTGCGAACATAAGATAAAAAATGTGTGTATTTAATACTTCGTTTGCATGTTATTGCTGTGAATTTTAATAACCGCATATTTTACACTCAAACTTTCTGAATTACGCTTTAGCTGGAAGGAATATGCCAACTCCGACTGGATTTTGAAGAGTTTCACTTGGAGGGTCCAAATCCTGATGGTATATGTTGGCATGATGACTTGCAATTTTTTGGAGTTGATGTCAGATTACCCCCTCTGTGTGGAGATTTGACTGGTCATCATGGTATGGAATCATTTAGTGTGCATACTTGCAGAATTTTGTTCATCTTGTTGTGATTTTGTACAATTATAATTTTACTTACAAACGGCAGTGTACCTTCCTGTTGGATTTGATGCCAGTATTAGCTACACACTTAGCCTGTCAGGAGACCGGCCATGGAGAAGATGGAAAATAAGAACGATCAAAATTCCATGCGGATCTGGCTCCATAGGTAATTCGTACGTAACAACTAGATTCAAGGTTTCGGGTAAACAGTGTACTAAATACCGAATACATTCAAACAGCTCCAGGAGGATGTCTGGAGTTTCATCATGGTCCTTTTGGTCGAATAACTAGTTTCAACAATGGCGAAAACCCAAATGCTATCAAGACAAACATGTACGGGCTTAACTATGGCGTGTGTGTACGAAGAGAAAGAGGATTTTGTGCGATTCGGGTAATGTTGTTCATGTACTCTTTAAATATACAGTAACTACAAATACCGCGAATTTTAAAAATCAATCAGAATGATATTTCACTCATTTGCGCAGTGGTCAAAATGTGGATATCCGTCGATTCATGATGATGACAAGCGAAGAAGGAGGAGACGTGACACTGAGAATTTGTCTACAAACAACGCAAATTCACATTACTTAACAATTATTGATGCTGAGAAACAGAAACAATTGGACAGGGCTTTGCACTTTCCCTCTCATTCCGAAAGGCGAATGAACGGAAGCACTCCCTCCAAGAGGAACACTAAACTCCAAGGAATTTCACGACTCCGTTCACTCACAATAAACACGTGGAAACCTATGCCTGTAGACTCGTTATTTAATGGTGCCGTTGATTTCAGTAAACGACAAAGCTTAAAACAATGGAACAATTCATCATTATTAGAAACATCCAGGAATACTCATCAATACAAAGACAACCTAAATCTAGCAGTGAAGGACTTTTTGGAAGATTTAACAAACTCATTGAAGAGCACATCAAAATCGAAGCAGAAATCTAAAGGGGACACTGGCGGTGGTTTAGCTACGGCAGCCTCCAACTCAGTTTTTAAGCTACCATCAGTCTCTGTAAAACAGAAGGGACAGATTTTGAAGACAAAGAAGCCATTAAAATTGCCATCATTCGGGAAGGGGAAGAAACCAAACCCAAGCTTTTTATCTGGAGGCGATAAGAAAAAGAAACCTTTCAAGTTTAAACTGCCCTTCAAGAGTAAGAAGCCTTTATTTAAGAAGAAGGGGAAAAAGAAGGCAAAAGGAAAAGGGAAGCATAAGAAGAAGAAACATAAAAAGAAGAAGAAGAAAGGATGTCAATTGTTTCCTCTCCCCTTGCCCATAGCGGTTCCGTTTCCTTTTGGAGGAGGGGGAGGAGGAGGAGGAGGTGGTGGTGGTGGTGGTGGTTTGGGCCGAAGGAGTTGAACAACTCCACCGGTACTCCTCTTCACTGTCACCAACATCCTCAAATTCTCTGCCATCTGCAGCTAATGGCTAAGGTCAAAAGTAGATGAACATTTAAATTGTCTTCGTAAACCAAATCACAATTAAAAAGTGAAGAGGGAAAGGAGAAAGCTTTTTCGCTTCAAGGTTTTTGGCCATTGCTCTGCACGCAATGAGAATGCACGCAGTGGAGTCAGTGCACTCCCTCCACTTGTTTTGTTGTTGGATATCAGCTGAGCTGAGGGCTGAGTTCAAGATTCATGCGTTCAACCGCATGCATTCAGGAAGAAGTCAAGCGATGACAGGAACATCTGAGAGACTGAAGTTTAATTAAATATTTTTGATTGGGCGATAAATTGTCTGGAATGTTATAAAAATGGAGGGTGTAAAGAAGTATGGAATTAGAAGTTATTCAGCTCCAAGAAGAATACCCAAGCAATCAGTGATTGGAGGAGTTACTGTTACAGGTGCTTCATCTAATTCGTCTTCATTGGAAAGTGTTAAAAGTAGTGTTGGGAGGAGTTCAAATAATGGGAGTGCTGTGCCCACTGCAAAGAGCGTAAATAATGCTCAGACGAAAGAGCTGAAACTTCCTGTGAATGGAGAGCATTGCATCTTTTGTTTGAGGAAAGTTAACCGTCAAAAGTATAATGAATCGCCAATAATTGATGATGAAGCTAGTAATCATTTGATGATTGTTCCTAAAGCTGTAGTGGTTGAGTCAGTGTTTCTCGGTAGTTTCAATCGTGTGTGGCCATATATTCAGAGAAAAAGTGGGAGTAGTCAGGAGGTCAGTTTGGACGATGTTGTGGGTGGAGGAAGTCAGAAAGCTAGTTCGGCAACGGTGGGACCACCAGGGAAAGCTGTCACGTTTCCTAAGCTTCCAACGCTATGTCAGTTCTGCGCGGATAAGGTGAAGCAGGTGGAGACCCTGATGGAGGCTGTTAGAACGGAAATTAAGAAGATTCAGAGTGTCATTTTGGATTCCAAAAAAGGTGGACAGTTCTCTTGGCGTGCGGAACAACTGGAAAGGGATCTTAAAAATGCTTCAGGGATGGTGACAGCTGGGGGTAACAAGTCCACGACGATAAGGAAGGCAGGTGCCTCCAGTTTGAATCAGCTTACAGGTAACTGCAAAATAAAATACTGCTTCAATGAATATTTTCAGTTTTTAGACACAACTAAAAACAAATTCAGATCTAAATGTCTGCGTTTTACTTGTTTTGTTTTAGTCACTAAACCTCCAACTGTTCTGAAACGACCTTCATCAGTCCCATTGACTACCTCCTCAGCTCCTGCAAAGCAACCAAAGGTTGTTGATCAGGCTCTACCGCCACCGCAGGTGGCCGAGAAGCAAGTAGTAAATTCGAATCAGGATTCTTCAGATATAAAGGAAGGTAGGTATAGTTCTACATTATAATAAATGAGCACTAAGATTGTATGATGACCTTATTGATATGATGTTGCTACAAATTGTTATGATTTTTTAATTTACGGAAGATAAGAGTTCAAACGGGGAAACGGAATCAGAAAATGAGGAGGATTCAGATTCGGACTACATCAAATCCGAAATGGACTCAGATGACACTGATTCTGAGGAGGATCAAATGTCATGCGAGGACGAGGATGAAATCCTTACTCATTCCGTGGAAACCGACGATACTGAGAAAAATGAGGAAAAAGATCCCCTTGGCGACGTCGCTTCCACTTCTGCAAAACCGTATACTCCAATTTACAAGACAATGTGCAGGGAAGACTCTGGAAATGACACAAGCTGGATGGAATTTTATGTTTGCAACAAGCCTATCAAATGTACCGTGAAAGGTTGCATAAGAGCGTATGACACAGACGAGCAATTGACTAATCACATGAAGAGGTCCCACAGAGAGTTGCTGGATACCCCATTCCAATGCAAATGTGGAGAATCATTCCTCACGAAAGAATCGCGGCGCAACCACCTCAAAACAAGTGTGAAGCATGCTGGTGAAACACTGGTCAAGACGAGAGGAGAAACTCAGATGTGTGACATGTGTGGGGAGACCGTCCTCTTTCGAGATATTGTGGACCACCTCCGCTCCCACGTTGGAGACTACCTAATCACTTGTCCAAACCCCTCCTGCAAATACACCTACTCAAACTCCTTTGCATTGGGTAACCACCTGAGAATCTTCAAACAATGCTCGAAAATCGCCCTAGAAGGCAAAGGAAAGAAGGAGTATTCCTGTGAGATATGTGATTACACAACCACTAAGCGCTTATGCTTACGCGGTCATTTGAAGCAATTTCATGAAAGAGCTGAGAAGAATTTTTCATGTCCAATTCCAAACTGTGATGAGAGATTTGCCACCCGTCAAAGTGTGGATTTTCACCTGAGCACCCACTCTCTCCGTTCCGTCTCCGAGCAAAAATGCAAACCATGTTCGAAAACCTTTCCAATTGAGGATATGACTGCACATTTAAAAGATGAGCATAAAGCCGAAGAAATCTTCAAGTGTCAACATTGCCCATTCCTGTTCTTTGAAAGACTGTCACTCATCGAGCACTTGTACGCCCATCGACACCAAGGTCTCTTCTGTGACATGTGCAGTGACTCTTCAGTAAAATACTTGAGGCATTCTGAACTCTGCGAACATTATGGCTCTGTTCATAAACTTGAGTGTAGAAAGTACCCATGTACAAAGTGCAGCAAAGTGTTTGGATATAAAGAAGGCTTGGAAGGTCACATGAGGACTAAACATACCTTTGGAAGGAGGTCGAAAAGTACAAATCCGAAAAATTTCAAGTGTGATGACTGCCTCGGTTCTGTGGCGTACACCACCCTGAAGGCACTCATCAGCCATAAAATCCGAGTTCATGGGGATGATCCATTCAAGTGTAAAACCTGTGATCAGACATTTCATTCAAGCCATGAATTGAACCGTCATGAGAAGGGACATGCGGGGCTGAATGTGGAGTACAAATGTGAGGAGGAGAACTGTGGAAAAGTTTTTGCAAGCAACAAATCTCTAAAGTATCATTTAACTCATTTCCACCATCAAGGTGAACAGACTAGACATGAATGTGATGAATGCGGAAGGTCATATAATACTGAAGCAGGATTGAGAACTCATCGTGACACTGTTCATTTGAAACTCAAGCAAGTTGTCTGCGACGTTTGTGGGGAAACGTTCATCAACTCACAAACCCTTAAGCATCACTCCCTGGTCCATACGGGGGAACGGCCTTATCAGTGTACTATTTGCGGTCAAAGGTTCCGGCAGAATGTGGTTCTAGCAAGGCATTTGAAATCGCATGAGGAGAAAGGAGCCAGTTTCAAGCCGAATGGACCCATGAAACATATTCGGAAAAGAGTGGAGCGAAAGTTGTAAATTATGAGCAGGCAAGTTGGTGGACTGGGCAGAGAATCATTCTGTTTCAGTTAATTTGCCTACTTTACGTGTATCACAGGAAAAACTGCAAAAACCCTTAAATGTGGTTACGCGACCGGGGTTATTGGAATATTATTCAAATAGCTTCCTTCCTACTTCCTATATTACATACATACATACTTTTGTACAATCTGGAGTGACCGGGGCGTTATGAGACATTGAATAAAAATGAAATAATTAATTACTTTTTTTATTAAAAATAATGTTCTCTATACTAGTTCATTAAATCCAAACAACAGTAACAAGTTCACTGTGTAAATCACAATGTAGCTATAATAGCTCGTCTTCATGTCATTATCCAGCACCAAAAAATTACCACATTTAAATTCAATAGGTCTCTGGCACCTGAGAATCCTCTTTGTTCTTCTCCCACATCCAAATTCCGAACGCATAGCTTGCATCGGCCACTGATATCTTATCATGTACAAACTGCTTTCAAAAATGTCTACAGTGAACCTCAACGCATTATCAATTAAAATTGGACAAGCAATTGTTGTCGGAGTGATTAGCATACAATGCTTCATAGGCAAAATTTTCCAGCCCATCACAGTAAAGCAATTTAGCAGTACTGAAATGAAGAATGCACCACCGATAAGGCTCGCTGCAAATGGTTTGATAAACCATTCACCATATTGGAACAGTATTCGAAGACGTAAATACTTCCGGTTTAGGTGCCTGGAATAGGTAGACCTTCTAAAATGATGAATTGATTTAATCAAAATGTTTTGATGAATGAGAGTAAACATGAATAAGAACACGTTGGTTCGACAAGTCTCCAAAATGATTAAGTAACTGGTGAACAAAATTGTGGCAGGCACGATTATCATGACAGATAAGGGCATCTTGTCAGGAGGATACGAATGCATGAATAGGTCCTCAAGAATTTGCTGGAAGGGGGCCAGACGCCAATAGAAAACGACAATAGGCAAGAGCAAAATGAGAAATATATTGTAGGTAACATGGCCTGTCATATATATTCCAAGGTAGTCGACGCTTCCATGACGACGAAGAAATTTAATTATTTCAGTATTTAAAACTTTGAAATGTTGCGAGAAAGTGTAGGAATTTCTTATGGGTTTAGTGGAACATGTCAGGCTATCTGCGGTCCTGCTAAAACCTTCCGAAAATTCTGTGAGAGAATTCATATAACTGGCTATCCCACTTCCGGAAGCGATTGTGATGAGATTGATGGTGAAGGAGAGAAAGCCAAATGCAAGATATACGATTATCACGGCAATGTTGAAGCCACTTTGCTTGTCTGGATGGTAAATGTATTGGAAGAGCCTGAATACCTCGATAACTGCAAAAAGCAAGGAGAGTCCAATGACAAAGTAGTAAGGGGCTAGTTTCCATGGAGATTTTTGGAGTTTCAAGCGATTGGAATCTGGGGTCAAGTAAAATATGTAGGGATATACGAACACAGTAGTTAGGCGCAAGTGGAGGCGAATCGCATACCATTGTAAAGTGGTTGCCATGATGATGGCGACTATCCGGGCGGAAGACTTTCTTGACAGTGATAAGGCGAGACAGAAGCGATTTCTCATTGAAAACTTGTAAATGCGGAAATTAAAGTCACGTTTGCAATTTTCCTGACAATTATTTTTATAAATGATCATTATCATAGTAAGCACCAAGTTATCAAAACGCATGGGAATATTAAGAATTTATTGTTTTTTCTAAATGATGGAAAAAATTGCATGAAAAAACGGAGCTTCTTGGAGACCTTGGACTATGAAATTGGATTGGAAACAAATTGTTAGTTAGTTGATTAGGAATTTGCTTCCGCATTTTGTGTACGCGTGCAAAATGGAAGTTCTTTTCCATTTGCACTCATGACATGACCATGGAAACGCTATACCTTCCTCGATGCATTTGACGAATAATTTGAACTGCCTGAAGTCAAATTAGATTCCTTTTAGCATGGGCGTTGATTCATTTATAACAAAGCAACGATAATTAAAAGTATGTATTACGTCTCAAGTATATGTACTGATTGATGATAAAAATGAAATAACACTGAGATAAAAGTTTCAATGTTATGTTGAATAAAAACCGCTTTCTTAATGGCACAGTCAAAATGGTCGTAATTTTTTCTAGGTTGACCGGGGTGCGAGTGGAGTTGATAAGATGGTCTGTTAGAGAAAAATGGGATATTTCAAAATCCATTGAGGGAGATCGAGATCTTCTTTTCTTTCATTCACGTTGTCATGGTAAGCACGTGGACTTGTGTTCGGTTCGGTTTGGCTTTTGCTTCGCTTTCACTTGTTTCGCTTCACTGCTCGGCTTGCATTTTTGTGTCAGGACAGGACAGGCTGACGGCTGGCTGTCGTCAGAAAACTGTTGACACTTTCAACTTGGAAGCATAAAAGCTTTTGCTTTACAGTTTTTATTCGAAAAACTCAAAGTAAACTGCTCCAGAGAATTTGCGAATTCAGACTTTTAAAAACTAAATTCGTTTTATTTTTAAAAGTCAAAAAGGGGTGGGTCGAAGTTTAAAGGCGAGGGGTGAGTTGTTGAAATATTTTAAATTCATCTGTGCAACTGGCAAGCTTGAAAGGGACTGCGTGGTGGAAAGGTAAGATAAAGTGTTCAAAGTTCCTTTGTCTTATCGAATTACAAAATATTTGTGATTTTTGCATGTTCAAGAATTAATTTTTGTAATTTTAACTGACACGTGATTTTAACACATGTTTGGTTTGGAACTTTTGTCTGTGGATTATAGTGAATACGTGTAGCAGCTGTTAGTGGAGGATTGAAGGTGCCTTGACACAGGAAGATGGCTGATGACAGGTCTAGCGATAAGGTGCGGGTGGAAGGAATGGAAGTTGATGGTGGTGTCGACTTGGATTTAGGAGATGATAGAGGAGGTGGTGATGAAGATCGATCGGTGGAGGTACGTGGAGATATTGGAACTTCCAATATCGATGAAACCAACAGGGATGGGAATGGAGAGGAGGAGGAAAATGGCGTTCCGCAAATAATATCGATTCGTAATTTTGCGGAAATTGCTGAAATGGAGAGTGATGAAGAGGGGGTGGAAATCATTACTATTGATGATGACGACAGGGATAATCCAGTAGGAGCAGCAGAACCAAGCTCTCCAGTAGTGGGGAAAGGAGTGACTCCTGGATTGTTGAGAGGCGTTACCAAAATGACAGTTGATGAATCCCAGGCAGATTTGGAAATGGGCTTTGAGAAAGAGGCTGCTGGACTCAAGGTATGTGTGTTTCAATATTTCATGCGATCCGCAGCCGTAGTAGTGTATACATATGTAACAACCAAAATATAATAATGCTTTTGGAATAATTAATTTTTCTAAACAGGTGCAAGATTCTCTGCTGAACAGTGCACGAAATAAGTTATCAAAGTGGTTGCGGCATCAAGCGTCAAAGTATGTGGAACCTCAAAACAAACCCAATGATGGTAGCCCTGCAGGACAACAGCAACAATTTGTCCAACATTTAGGACGTAACGGCCAGTTTACTCTGTTCAAAACGTCTAATGATAAGCCTGCTGGAGGTCGAGGTCGAGGAGAGGCAGCAGCTTCCAAAAGTAAAAGTCAGTCAGGCGTCACCATTTCAAATGCGTACGATCCAGGTCCGGCTACATCTCCAGGCTTCAATGTTATTCAACAGCAGACTGGAATAGGGAGCCCTCAAGCTATTCCATTAAACAGTCCTTCACTGCCCTATCATCTAAGTTATAGCCCATCAACTGGATTTAGCGTTGTGACTCCAGGTTCGACATCTCACCTTAATTTCATCTTGCCCCAGAAACTGAGGAATCTTTGTTTAATTTAGATTCTTTTACTTTTCTAAACAGCTAGTCAACTAATGCCATCTCCAACATCTGGGTCTGGTGGTCCTAGGGAGAGCGACATTGGACAAGTTAGGATTTCGAATAACACCATTTTGGCATACCAAACGAACCAGTTTCCTCAACCACGGGCTCCTGTTAGGACTTATCGTGGTCCGCGTCAGGTACAACCAAGGCCACCACAACCCCGTCTTTGTCCACCAGTTCATCGTCCTATTATAATTACAGGCACTTCAACCGTGCCTGCACCTCGTCATGCATTCAGTCCTGTTGTATCTCCATCCCCTCAGCCTCAAATCCATGCAAGAATGCCACTCGTTCGACCAATAAACACGCCACGTGTTCAGGGACCAAGACCAACTGCCATAGCACCAGGAAATCAAGTAACGGCTGGAAATCAGAAGCCGATCCCTAGCACTACCACTGAGGAATCGGATGCCAAGTTACAAAGCAAGACTTTTCCGTCGCTAGTGGTCCAAGTGAAGCCATGTCTTTCGAAGAAAGCTAATCTACAAACACTCACCCAATCTAGAACTGAGCTCGGTATTTGAACCCTGTCTTAACTAACTAATTATTAGTTATCAAGTTATCTTACAATTTGAAATGGCAATTTCTAATTAATAGCTTGACTTTATGTGTTTCAGATATAAGTGTAAGGACTGTGCTCCTGAATCCTCCTTCCAAGTTTACCGAATGGCTTATGAGACGAGGACTGTTGAAACTGAAGCACTTCTGCAAACAACATGCGAACCGGGAGTACAAACTGGGATTGTATTCGGACATCAACAAGCAGCCATACAGTGGAGGTTACATATGGTCATCGGACTGTTGTCCCGGCAAGAATATTTCTGTATTTAGTGGATCAATCTTTGAGGACTCCAACTATCCACCAGGAATGGTCTTCAAGTTGATTTATCATTGGGCTTGCCAAACAACTGCAACTAATATTCTTCAGTGGGTAAAGGTATGCTCGCAGTGATTCATTTTTCTTAAAACCTTTTCCCCTCCTCCAGTACAGTATAGTAATTGTTGCTAATATTTTTGGCAGGTTTCCAGCACTTATCTGAAAAACTTCTTCGCGTACCTGAGAGCTGTATGCATTTCTTGGCTCCATGAGTATTCTCCAGTATTGGGAGGAGATAAAATGTGCGTGGAAGTTGGAGTCATCACTTTGGAGAGTAGTGCGGAGGTATTTGGGGCATTATGAGATTTTTAACGTTAATTGCTGATTACAACAAATAAAGATTAAGCATATGAAATATTTAATTCAACTCTATTTCCGTGTAATTTAGACAAGTCGTGGGGCAAAAACTGTCAAGGTAGAGATCCTCGGTGTGTTTGATCCTATAATGAAACGCATTCGAATGAAGGTTATCAACAGTTTGCAAGGAGTAAGTACTTAACAAGCAATATTGTATCTTAAAATTGACTATTTAAAACATGGATTGCAAAAAATCTGACCGCTTTGTTGTGATTTATAAAAAATATTAATATTATTGGTTGTATCGATTATTAAAGGTGACAGGTCAAGATTGGCAGATGGAGGCACATGATCAAGGTGCTCGGGTGTTCCAAATACTTTGGGCGCTATCCCATTGGGTCGATAAACGTAGTACACTTCTTGTGGACAGTTTGATTGATATAGTAAGTAGTAAATAATTTAATAATGGTTTGAATTGAAAGTTTAATGTATTGCAAAAAGTCCATCTTCTCATGTTTTCTTCTTAATCCTCAACATCTAATGTGTTTTGTTTTGTTCCACTATAGTCCCTCCTCCATGATCTCGGATTTAAAAATGTTCATCCATGCAGTGAGAACTCAAGAACCTTAATGTCGAACAAGAACGTGATGAATTACCTTCGGAATCTGGTTCCCAACATGTTCGAGGTAAATATTTCAGTTTTTTAAATGCTCTGTTTGCAGAATATGGCTCTGTAGAGTAAATATTTTAATAGTTTTCTTATTTGTTATTTTTAGAGTACCCTGAGTGTCCTCAGCAAAAGCATTGTTCAGCAGTTTCTGGATGAATTAAGCTGGAGAGAAGTCCACGGCCAAACTTCTTTGTCCACGTTCGACAATATATTGAATCACATCAGTACAATGACGACTTGGATCCTTCCAAATAATTCTTCATTGGTCAATCGTCTCCACAAAATTAGTCAGAACCCATTTCTTGACTGGTCGTACACAAAACAAGTTCGAAGATGTCCACTGAACACTCTTCCTCTGACCTTGCGCAGTGTTCCTGGAATACAGGAAAGCGTTCAATATGTAATGGCCAAACAGAAAGAGATACAGCAGTTTGAGCAGTTGTCATCAACTTCCACCGGTTCCATTGGCGTCCCTCTTGGTAAATCATTATCCAAACGGAAGAGTTCTGACGAAAGAGATGTGCTTTCGAACACTGATTACTACAAGGCAACTTATGCCTCAGCTGAGAAAATCTTTTCACTCCAAGCATACTATTATGGAACAGTGAAAGGTCATGAAAACCAGTTGGCTGAACCACAAAATTTTCCTAAAAATCTCAAGGTAATAATTAAATATTGCGCCCGTAACTATTGTAGAGTTGTAATTAATTCAATTGCTTCTTGGAAATATAATTGAATGGGTAACGTTGATTGATTTCAGTGTCCCATGTGTACTCAGTGTTTGTACAAAGGCGGAACAATTTGTCTTCATGTCTACAAGCACATCAAGGCAGGGGTAGCCAGAGGATCTAGAGGATCTGAGAACTCGATATGCAAGGTTTGCTTGATGGAGGTGCCCATGGCTGGTACCGTGGCTCAGCACATGGCCAATGTAAGCTTCAAGTTTCTTTGACCTAAATTGTTTTCAAATGAAGTCATCATTCTTAATACTTCGTATATTTTAAACTGCTCGCCTGCACCTTTCAGGCTCATTACCTAACTGGATGCATCGCATGTCGGATTTGCGAGAGGAAGTTCAACACGGAGGAGGAATTGGTGATTCACATGTGGGACCTTCATCAACGCCGAGAGACTCCTTACAAGTGTGGAATATGCGGTTATGCTTCATCATTGCATTGGTGTGTTATCCATCATTACGAAGAGGTATGTAAAAAGGGCGACCTAAATTATGGAAATACATGGATAATGAGGTTTGATTTTTAATAATTAAATGTTCTCCGTTCTAAATGTAGATGCACTTTAATGAAGCTCAAGTAATGTGTCCACTCTGTCTGAAGATTTTTGCTTGTGACTCTGCATCGCAATTGAAGTTACTGATAAGCCATCTTCAAGTAAGTGCCTAAAACCGTATGGATTCATGAACTATTTATATAACTAAAAGTATTTCTACTATGATTATCATTTTATGGTTTTCAGGCTCACATAAATCTGCAGCGCAAAGTGAAGAAATGCCCAAGATGTGTTTTAACTTTTGTTAGTGAGTCCGATTTGGCAATTCATTTGCATCACCATTCCTCTCAAGAGCCATCAGCCAAATGGATTCCCCATGTGCTCCCTCCAAATGAAACAAATATTCTTATGGGAACTCCCCCACCATCCAGGACTCCTTTGCTGTTACCGATGCTGGCTGCCTCAGCATCTGCTTTCCGAATTGCACCTCCTCTTCCCAAGAAGCAGAAACTGGGAGAACACACTTCCAAGAAAAAGCCATCGCATCTTAATGCCAAATTTACGATTCCAATTGATACGACGGAAAATTACAGTGGATTCAAGTACAAAATTGGAATACCTAGTACAGCGAAAGGACAGTGTGGAGAATGTGGTGAAGATATTCAGAAAGAAAATCATTTTGTGTAAGTGGAAATTACCTATTAGTGTTTCAATTAGATTCATGTTTTGATTCTTTACTCATTTTAAATTGAGCTAATTCATGCTATTTTTCAGTGGCAAATTAATATGCTCAAAGTGCCGATACACGACAGCGTGCCTCGCTGCAATGGAACTTCACCATATACGTAACCATAAGCCTGGGTCCACCTCAATCAAGCCTGGAATGAAGACTAAACGAGTCAAATCGCTGAAAGGACCAATGGTCTGTAAATGCGGATTTTCATCGACTCATCCGACTATACTTGGTAAGAAAATTAAATGGATTTCGCTGGTCAATATTAATGATTTTTTGAGTGCCAATCTTTTCCATCATGGAGTATGCATTTTGAGAATAATTGTTGAATGTGTTTCCTTCAACAGCTAATCATTTGATAAGTTGTGAGAAGATGACTCTTTATCCGGAAACCTGTGCGCCCATCAACAGTGAGACTTCTGTGTCTGGGGAACAACCTAAATCTCCACCTACTGGTCCACCTGAAGCATCCACCTTGGAAATCGAAAACCCTGCAACTGCAAGTCGTACTGGTTCGGAGCCCTTGTCCAAGGCAAGGGCAGAGATTTTGGATATCACGGAATAAAATGATAATGAATTGTATAGTTCTCGCTATTGATATTACATTGTTATACCAATTAATGCGAATTTATGTTTAAAAATGTAAATGAATAATTGTAGATATAAGCGTGCGTAATGGTGGTTTTTTAAAAAATCTTTGCTAGTACTAGTAGTGTCTCATCATGAATGTTCATCAGATAATTTACAAAATAAAAATGTAAAAACGGATCTATAGTTTATTATACCGATATTTTATGTAAAGTACAAGATACATAATTTATCTAGTCTGGTATGTAAGCATTAAGCATAGCATACAGGTTATCATGAACTTAATGTTTATTGAATTAGCATCGTATATACCCAGTTTGTGCTGTGCTATTTAGATGTACATATGTAAAACTGGACAAGCTTATTACTGCTAATTTTACAGACATGAAGAACAATGAGGAGTAATCTAAATATCATACGCGACATTTCAAGCCGCGTCCCTCTATCGATTCGGACAGGGAGGTCGTTTCATCTAATGTCCATACGCAAGGCAACATATCAGCTGACGTTTTGCTCTCTCACTTTCCAGAACGGTTCCAGGAGGGTTTCTCAATGAAAACATGCTATGACCTACCTTTGACCTGCTTATAATTTGTTCAGCTTTCTCTCCTCATTCTGATTCAAAAATTTTTTTCTCCAAAATTCCTTTTTTAAATCAGCTATTAACATTTTTGTATGGCCATGGCCAATGATTTTATTTTTTATTCATTTCGCTCTCTCTCACTCACTAATATCCATCAGACCCACCGGCTGACAAGTTTTCCTTTCCCATCTCTTATCATCTCTCTCACTTTCCAGAATAGTTCCAAAAGCGTTTCTCAATGAAAACATGCTATAACCTACCTTCGACCTGCTTATAATTTGTTCAGTTTTCTTTCCTCATTCTGATTCAAAAAGAATTTTTCCAAAATTCCTTTTTTTAAGCTGCTATTATCGTTTTTGTATGGCCAAACACAGCAATCGCATATTCATTCCTCATGATGAGCCACCATCAGCCGTTTTTTTGTTTACTTTTTGCTTGCGTTTCTTTCATTCATTTCTCTCATCTACCACAAACAACAACAGACAGTCTGGC
>JAQIXX010003479.1:0-19523 GCA_034700605.1 Willowsia nigromaculata | reverse complement strand
AAGTACTCTGTATATAATTTTCATGTAGAATTTTTAATTTTTTAAACCAGGCCATTTCCTCCAGACACTTTTTTCCGCTTCTTTTGGCAGTAAACTGTGGTGTCTGTTATGCCACATAATTTTCATTTTCTCTGGACAAGGACGTGCATATTCATGTGCAGAGATGTAGCTACACTTAAACAAGTACTTTCTCTCTTTTTCCCTCTGCCGTACACTCAACCTAGTTTTTTATGTTTTGCAAGAAGAATAATAATTATTATAATAGTCGCAATATATTCGTACTAATAATAGCTTTGTCGTCATTTCTCTTCCTGCTTTCTCTTCTACTTTCACTTTGAAAAACCCATTTCGACGTGGTATGTAGAAAAAAGCAAGTAGTTGGCACAAAATATACAGCTCATTCTTCTCAGCTTCTTCTTCTTTTCTCCTCAACTTAAGCTTCTTTTTAAAGAAAATTTTCACTCAAGGAGAAAACTCACACATTCACTGGCTTGCATGAAAGCAAGGAGCTTTCTCTATCTCTTCTTATTTCTCACTTTCCCGGTTTTTTTGGGTGCATGCTTTCATTTATTGCGGCACTGGTGGTAGTGCTGATGTTGGTGTTATTAATATTTATGAGCGTGTGAGTGAACAAATGCAAAAGAGAAAAGAGGAGAAAGTCGAGAGGGAAAGGATAATAAGAGAAAAAACAAAAGGACACATGGAGCGTGGTAAGTATACTGACGACCTGGATGGAGTGAAAGTGAAAGAGACATTTTCTTGGGGAAAGTCTCTCTATAAAAAGCAATAACATTTTGTAGTATAGTCGCGTTACCAGCATTAATTACAACACTGTACATAATAACGGCTTTAATTAATAATAAAATAATAGTCGCATTAATCGTATCAAATTCTTATTTAATATTGTTTCCACACACACACACCACACCAGTGCCAGAGAAATGCTCCAGAAAACTTGTCCTTGAAAATTTCTCCTCTTGCCAAGTCTGCACTAGAATTACGCATTATCCCACATCTAACTTCCACATAAAATGATAATCATGATGAAAATGCTGGGAGAAAGCCATTAAATTCAGCATGGTCACCGCACACCATCCCGGTGACCGCAAAAGTCATCGTCCATAAGATCATGCTGTCAGTTTGCACAATTTTTTCACTGAATTTTAACAAGCTTTTCTTGGCAGAGAGGAATCATTGCACTTTTAAAATATTTTGGGACTTTCTCCCAAGTATTTTCCCAAGAGCTTTCTCCACAGAAATACTCAAGTTCCATTTTATTACATGAAAAACTTCCAACAGTGAAACCATTTTTGAGAGACTCGGACCCTTATTTTGTGCTCCAGTAATTTAAAATGCCTCCTTTTCTTTATTACCGGTTTTTTTCATTCAGTTTCCACACAAAAGAGAGCACTGACATTGTAAAAAGTCATTTTCTCTTGCACCAGAGAAACCCCAAAGCGAATGCATACACACACGCAAGAATGAAAAGCTGCATCAGAGAAGAAAACCAAGACCAAGACCACCAGAGGGGCAACACGATATAAAAAGAGAAAGTTTGTTTTCTCCTTTAATAAAAGTTTCCCTCGTCTAGAGTGAAAGTAAAGTCGGTCTCCTAATGTTTAAAAATCCCTTACCATAATATTATGTAATACAGCTTGTTCCATTTTTAGAACAAGGAGTTAAGTAGCTTTTTTTACTGTTTTCTCAACAGCGCATTTCCGACATCACATTGTCAGTTTTTTTCTCATTCTTTCTTTCCAGCATACAAAAAAGAGACGAAGAAACCGAAATTCTTTCTCTTCTTTCTTTTCGGTTTTCCTGTCTACCAAGATTGCCTAAAAAGCGGTGCATGATGCAAAAAGAGGAAGGAGAAAGCAGTTTTTTGTACTGCATGGAGATCCTTGTGTAATGTCATTACAACATTCTATCTACAACATCAACATCGCTATAGTGTACGAAACAGTGTAATCCCCTTTTTAAAAAGAGGAAAAATATTTTCAGAGGAAATGGAGAGCCAGAGACAGAAAAAAAACGTTAGTTTTTTTACTACTGCATTTTTACAGTGCACCACTGTGTTTCCATTATGTTCACGTTTTTTGTGGTGGATGATAGCAGGAGGAAAACCTACCACAAAAAAATATCTACTGGTAAAGTAAACAAGATGAAAAGAGAGTTTTAAGCCACACCACACAGACATGTACATATACACGCACACACCTTATCAGACTTTCTTTTTTGCGGTGAAAGTGTGGTCGTGGATCCAAAAGTAAACAATTGCCTTTCTCTTGTCATGCGATTGCCATACCAGAAGAGAGAAAGTCAGCTAGTCTCTGATGCAATTTTCTATGGTGTATAAAAATATGGATGTATACTCTTCTCCTCGCGTCATCCTTCGCCCTTTTCAAAGATGCAAATAAAAGTGGTCCGGTGATAGGGTATTTTCATTATAACAGCTGTGTGTAATGCACCTATGTAAAATAGAGGATCGTAAAAAATATTGACTGGAGCTCTAGCAGTATTAGGTATTTTTTTCATTGCCCAGCGGTAGGCCACTTAACTTGGCATTATATAGTGTGCTCTCTCTGTTTGAAGTGAAAGTTAAAAAACGCTATAATATATAGATATATAGCCTACCGGATACATACGTTCATCTCCAGTGCTCATTGAAGGGTGACGGAGAAACCGAGAGAAAGTGAAAGTGTGTGTGTTCCGGCATTGAGGATGGTGATTCTGGTTGTTTTTTGGTGGAATCGCATAATATATAAGGCAGTGGTATAGGGCCTAGTGGTAAAGTTCGATTAGCCCAAGCCAAGCCAGGCCACCGTCTACATTTAACATTAAAACCTAGACTGGGTGAAAGTTGGGGTTTGGTGTGGAGAATTTTGTTGTTAGTGTGAGTATGTGTGGTGGTTGGAGATAGGGAATGAGACAGATAAGCGAACCGCAAAACACTTATCTTCCCAATTCAGTTTGATTGACAGAAGCACTACTTGCTCGGCTTATACACACATTGAGAGAAAGCCAGACACGCATCCAAGGAGAAAGGAAATACCCAACAGCCAGCAAGCCAGACAAGCATTTTGTGTACAGTGTACTTGGCATATACACAGATGAGACCGAAAAAAATACTCATCCTTTAGATATCCCCGTTCAACTTCATCCTTACCCTCTCATAAGCCTCATCTCTGTATTTTTCTTTATGTACGCATATATGTATAGAGAGACCTCTCATGACACAGTTTTCTGGTGGAAAAAAGCACTTGAGCCGCTTTAGCAAAAAAATAAGTTTTTTTTCTCCTTCTCTTCTTGCTCGTTTTCTTATATTTTTGAGTGAAGGAGGAGGAAGCCAAAAAACCCAATAAGTCAAGGAGAAATGCCAAGGCAAAACTGGTGGTGTGTCGAAGTCAAGCCAAAAGTGAGTGGAGAGAGCGATGCCATGTCACTTTGCGTATATTATCCTCCTCCTCCACCACCGTTTTCGCTTTCACTCTCTCTAGAAAAAAGGCAAGTAGTAAGTAAATAAGATAGAAATCTTTCCTTTCTTCTTCTAGAATAGCTGCTTTTGCTCCTACTCCTATGATGTCGTTGTCGTCTTCGTCGTTTTTATCGCAGACACGGCATATCATCCTCATATCGCATGGCACACAAAGTATTTTCGACATGGCGAGAAATGATAACGACGCCAATGTGATATTCACTGCAATCTACTTTCACTCACTTTCTCCCTATTTCTCTCCCTCATATTCTGATGTCTTCTCTCCTCTTTTCCAACTACACAAAGAGAGGATAATGCCAATGCCATAGTGATGATGATGGCGGTGTGGTGATGCCATGCCAGTCAACTTTCTCTTTTTTTTCATGTAAGATATTATCCATATAGGGAAATGACACCCGACGAAAAAAATGATATGCGGTAGCACGCCATGCATCACAAACATTGCAGCAAAAATGTATGCTCTCCTTTCACCACCGTTTTCAAGATGACGATACAATTTTTTTTTACTGCGGCAGTACTAAAAAATCCATATATTGTTACCTATACAGTATCTCCATCATGTGAAGCTTTCTCTTCTATATTTTAATCTATTCATCGTATATCTTACAAACTTTGTATTAAAATTGGTTTCACAATTTTTCCTTTCCAGTTTTTTTCCCCTTTAAATCGCTTCAAAAGCTGCAGAGAGAAGGAGAAAACATGAAGGAATACTGAAATATGCTTTTTATTATTAGCTTTCCCTCATGTTTTTTATTCATTGAAGGCACACAACCAAACCACATGATACATATGATTACATATAAACGAATGTAAGTTAAGTTATTTTCTCTTGTGGAGAAAGCGTGATGCATGGTGATGAACGAGAGAGAAAAATGTTTGATGTGTGCTTCGCTTGTGAAAATATATTCCAGCTTGTAATCCTGAACAAGCTATTTTGCTGGTGAAGGAGACACCAAGATGATGATCGTTTTTTTCGTCATCATCATCATCGTTTCTTCGTCTTTGGCAACGACATCCACTTTCATCGTCAACATTTTTTTTACAACTTCCTACTTTCTCTTCATCAAGAGGAGAGGAAAAGTACGGCAGTCGTATTTTTTCTCTGGATCCTTCCATCCTATCATGTTAAGTATGGGTATCTTGTAATTTCTAGCCAATCAACATTTTATACACAAAAATCATACATACATGTTTTTTCTCCTCAAGTTTGCTTAAGCTGCTCATAAATTTTCATTTTTTTTCGTGGAGGAAAAAAAACTGCACGAGGAAGAAGACAAAACGAAGATATCCGCATCTTGCAGTTCCATTTTACTTTCTCTTTAGGAGAAGGAGTGAAAGTAAAACCCACCGTTTTTATTATGATTGCTTTATATCCTTCCATGTATCCATTTTTATTTTGCACTTACTTAGCCAGAGTAGTTTGGAGATTAAGGAGGACATTTCTAAAGTGAGCTTTTATACTGCATTATGTATTCCTTCTGGGGACCTCGTTGACGGATAAAAATGAAGATTTTTAGGGGATAAATTATGAAAGGATGTGAAGGTTGCTTTTAAGCGCGTCCTTTCTTTTATGAAAAAACATGACGATGAACATGACCTTGTAAAGTGTCGTAATTTGTGAGCATACACATTCTTAAAGAGAGCTCATCAACCTATTGAGTATGGTACAGACTTTCACTTGGAGAAAGTTCTACTGCTGGAATACACCTGGGAAATGAAAGTGACAAGTTGGTATAGAAGAAGAAAGTTACAAATGCAAATTTCTAGTTTCTATGCAAAAATCTTCAATTGCTAAAATGAGTGAAAGTGCCTTTCTATAAACTTTATATGAAAACTGGGTTACGATTTGATAAATGAAAGAAACAAAAATGGATTAGGAGAAATTCTTTTCACGATTTCTCTATGCATTCCTGAAGAAAACAAAAGGTTCTACAAGACCACATACAAAAGGGATTTCAGGGACACGTCAATTCCCGTCAAAACCGACCTGCTTCCGTTTTTTCTTTGTCCTCTTTCAAAATTATTCCCACACTCAAAGAAAGAAAATGCAGAGGGATGGCATTAGTAAAATAACAGCTGTGCCATGATAATGCTCCTGATCATGAAAAGGAAATAGCCCCTGCTGCTGTAACTGTCACAATGAAGCTCACGTTAAAGCTAGAGCCAGAAAAAGGATTTCTCCATTTTTGCAAATCTGTGCAGAAAAATATATATCGAGGAGAAAATTTGTATGAAAGAGGAGGAAAATAGGCCAAGAAGACTAGGACATGAGGAGAAAGGGGAAGAAGAAAGATGTACGATGACGGCTGAAAGGAAAAGCTTTTTACTTTTCTCCTCGTTTTGTACATTTACAACGTGTAATTTAAAACACTTGTCTGCTGGTGTGATGTGTGTGTGTGAATGTGTGCAAGAGGGAAAACTCGTTCACTTCCACTCACGCAGTTAAACTAGATTGCTTGAACATGAGGCTTGTTCATATTATGCCTTTATAATGGTGCTTTGAATAAACATTGGGAAGTAAAGAAAGCACGTGAGTGCACACATAAGAGTTCCTTATCTCAACCAAACCACCATTAGGAAACAAGGTATGCTTATCAAGATCAAGATTTTCTGAGATATCTGACTTTATCGGAGTCATAAACTGTCACCCTGTATGCTTCCCTTGTAAGAGTGTATGCGTAAGAGTGAAAGTGTGAGTGAGGACTTTCACTTTCGTCACCATGAACTCTTCTTGGGTGAACTCCACTTGAAAATTTTCTTTCCTTTAAAGAACAAAAGGGCTCACTATAAGTAGAAGAACAGGACGAATATGACTCTTCTGTGCCCTCGAGAAACTTTCTCTACTTTCTCCATTTTACTCCTTTCTCTTAACCTGTTACAAATGTTATGACGAGATGAGAGTGTCAAATGGCAGGAGAAAACAGTGTTTTCTCTTTAGGTTATGTTCCTTGTCGTCGTAAACTATGCTCAGATACATTTTACATTTCCTTTTGCTCTCTTTCACTCTTCCTCCCACACCTCACCAGCAGCACATGTTTCCTTACATCTCTCCTAAAGCTAACTAGAGAAAGTAAGAGAAAACGGTGAAAGGGATTTTCTTGGTGTAAACTAGAGCAAAAAATAAATAAATGGGTTGACTGAGTGACTTCTGTTTCTAGAGAGAGGGAAAGTGTGCACCTATCTGTCTGCGAGCTGTGGTCTGTTGTTCGTGGTTGTCAAAAAGTGTGTGTACACTGACACACATAAAATATCCATCTTGTCTCTTGACGATGAAACTAGCTCTCGTCTCTTCTTCTCATTCCTAGCCTGGCTTGGCTTGGCTTTTCTTAAGTCGATTCATTACTTCTACACGAGAGAGAGGAGAAAGTCAAAAGAGAAAGTGAGGGGACATGATGATGGTAGATTTGTTGAAGGTGGCGACCCTTCACAATGAGAGCACACATTGTAGAGTAGACACCTTACAATATAAATAACCCATATGACATGAAAATACGTTTTACAGCATCAAAAAAACTTTCAACTTTCACATCCACTCAACAAGATTTAATTTGAGAGAAGGAGAGAAGGAACATGGCGAAGAGAAAGAGGAGAAAGTTTCTGCCTATCTAGGCTTCTGTAAAGGAGGCTAAAAAAGTGATAAACTTCTTTGCGCTCATCATGCCACCGCTTTCTTGGTTGACGGATTGTCGCGGATACACATACATACATTGGAAAATAGAGTACAAACTTATTACACTGCTTTATCCAGAGAATAACACGGCAACCTTTTCAACCATAATATTACACATGTCATCGGATCTGCGAGAGATAGGAAGAGATAGGGAGAAAATGAAATAGGGGAAAATGCCGCCTTTAAAACTCTACTAAACTTATTTTCTCCTTTTTAAAAAAAATGAGCACACTTTTTCACACGCAAAAAAACACGCTTGTCTTGTTCTCCCAGTAAACATGGTAGTGACAGTGACAACACCTTTCCATTGTCAATCCCCCAAAGATTTGGAGAAAGCGCGTTTTCTTCTTGTGCTACTTTTTATCTCACCAAACAAAACTCACGGAACTATACTATATTGTCTATATGGTTGCGTGAAAGCCAGTTTTTTAAAGAAGAAAACTTGTTAAGCCACTTTCACTTCCCAGTACACTTGAAAGTGTAGCTTTTTTAAAATAAACTTTTCTCTTTCCTGTCCTTCATCTTAATTCGTTTTGTTGTTCCCACTCCTTCATTCTCGCGCTTACTTTCTCCCGCCAAGTATTTATTAATCTGACAGGAGGAAGCAGAGAGTGCAGAGGAATGTGAAGAGGGGAAAGTCAAGAGGCTAAAGTCAAGGAGTTTCCTTCTAGGAGAAAGTTATCATATTGAGGAGAATAAGTGGTGGTTTGGTTTCATCAACTGTCTTAAGTGAGAAGCCGATAAGATGAAGAACTTCTCGAGAGAGAAAGCCAAGCCAAGCCAGCACCCACTTAACTTTTTATGCATCTGATTATCATCCAGATGATCAGTGGAAGTAACAGATGGGACCTCTACAAAAATTATCTCCACTTCAAACTCTTCCTTCCTTGTTTCCATATTTTTTCTCATACTTCATTTATCTTCCTCATCAAACTTTTTTTCCCGGGTGACATATGCGGTCAGGAAAATATTAACCGCAAGAAGAAGAGAAAAAAAAATCACGAAGATGAAAAATGAAAGTGACGCTCATCTACTCTCCAAAAAATTGTTCTAATACATTGGATTTTCCATTATCCGTGTCCTTACCCTTCCATTTTAATATTGTTCCAAACTTCAAAACTTTTTAAACTGCCTTTTAGCCTAAAGCTTTCACCCTCATGTTTATACTTTTTTATTCATTACTTGTTCCACACCATTTTCATTACTCCCCTCCCGCTTGTCATTCCTCAAGTTGTGTGGACCTAACCCTGAAACCATGCACAATCGCAGGAGAGAAAATATTTTACAACGAAAAACTTTCAACTTTCACCTTAGCAGACACACGAAGGCTACATTGTGGGACTCATTACACTTTTTGACTTTTTGTCAGTCTCCCTGTCATTACTTTTATGCTAATGGGGAATTTCCCATGACTAGCTTGGTACTGCAGTTCCCTTTGATTTCCAACCTTTTCTCCTCTCACAAATCTCCAGCTACAGTTTTCAACAGAGACCCAGACTTCACAACAGAGGTCATGACATTGAGGATGAGAGGAAACTACTCACTAAATTTTCCCTTATCCTATAACTTTCCCCACTTTCTCTTTTTTATACCCTTTTGTTCGACCTACGTTTTACGATTACAAAACTACGATTAAAATCCCTACTGGCCTCTAGCAAGAAGACGAGCAGGTACACTGGTGAAAGTACAAAGGAGCTTTCTCTCAAATATTGCTCATATACAAGCCTATATAATATGTCATTGAAGAGAATGAAAGCATGTTAGCGTATGTCACCATAATTTTCTCATGCTCCTCATCATCATGATCCCTGAACATCATCATGAAATATTCCGTTTGATGCTCATCATTCCATTCCACCGTTGACCACATCTCATGCAAATTTCCTCCCTTTCTGTGTGACTCGCTCTCTGAGTGAGTGAATGAAAGACGGAGAAAATTCCAGGAATACCCACTCTTTATGCAAATATTGCTACAACCTCTCTCCACCACCACACCGCACCACATCCCTCACCTCTCTACTACAAGAAGATCTACAAAAGATGATGATGAGAAGGATATGATGACATAAAGTTTTATGCAGATTAAACATTTTAGAGAATACATAATGTTCATTCATTCGTTTTTCCCTTCATTTTGTTCACCATTAATATCTTCATCAGAGAGATGAGAAGAAAAGAAAAGTGTACGCGGAGAAAGTGCCTGTGCGATATGGCATGCTCATTCTGCTGCTGCTCATCCTTTCCCCATTCAATCTGCATAAATATCTATGCTTGGGAAAACACAAAAGAGAAAGCGAAACCGAGAGACAGTTTGGTTTATTAAAATAGACAGAGTGAAAGAGAAACAAGTGAATATACAGCTTTGGTCTCAGTCTGTGGTTTCGTAAAGAGTATCATTATCTTTATAACATGTGCTTAAAATCGAGCAGATGATCAAGATATCACCATACACCCACTCCATATTATTCATTCCACCTGTGTTCTCGACCTGCCTTGAAACAACAAAATAAAATCCAGAAAACAGCACAAGGTCAAACAATAGAGCAGACGTAATTCGATGTAAAGTATTTTTATTTTTGTCAATCGCATTAAAATTATTCGCTTTTGATCTCTTTAAATTCGCAATACAGAGTTGATGCTACTTATCCAATTAATTTGATAAAAATAGTGGGCTCACAATTCAGCAAAATATTATCTTGTTTTGTGGGATTTTGAAAAGGATGAAAAGGAAGGGAATATTGTTCCAATGCTAATTCCCACAATAAATAATACATTTTATGCATATTTGTGATGTGATCCGCTCTGAAAACTTCTCCATGTTATTTTTTTCCTTTTGAATAATAATATTATTATCGTATAACAAGGCATAAAAGGAAACTAGATAATAAGAGAAAGCGTTCCATGTAATGACTCAAAACGGAATACAATTTTTGCTCACAGTAGATGGGAAACTTTCCCACGTAATATCGAGTAACGTGGCATCTCAAACTTTTTTCTGCTGGCACTTGCTCTTTTTTTCTCTACTTTCTCCACTTTCCTTTCTTCTCCTACTTCATGTAAATCAAGTGGTTCCGGTTATTATGCTAATGCATCACGTAGCAGGAACGCCAACGCCACTTTCCCACAAAATCTACTGATGCTGCACTTTCTCTTCAGCTTTTTTAAAAACTTCTCCATAGCCATTTTTCTCCGAGAGAAAACTCAAGTTTTTTTTCCATGGACTCACCTAAACGTGCGTTTTTCAGTACAACAACCCGTATAATTCCCTGACGAGCTGCTGCTCTTTTTTTCCTGGCTTCTGAGATGAAGATGAAGTTGTCCAGAGACAATGCAGTGAGAAAACCTTGTCATCATCATCTCTGTTCATCTTCTCTAATCATATGAGAGCTTCTGCATATCCGTATACCTACCTATATATCATGCTTACATGAACATCGCGCAAATGATGAAAAATTTACTATCCAGTGAAAGTCTCGTGTATATGCAGAGGAGGAGGATGTATCATTTTCGAAGAGCACATCATCACCACCACCACTCCACCACTTGAGCCGATCTTCCATGAACAGAGTCTCTTCTCTCTGAAGAATGTTCACTGTTTCCGCTATTACCTCTTCTCCTCTCAAATCACATCTCCATCAGTTCCACATTATATTTTAGTGATGCCCTTCAAAAAATATACATATTGCTCTTCTCCATGAACCACTCAAGTTCAACAATGCGTGCATGGATAGGCAGAAAATGAAGTGTGTGAGTGTGTCTGCCTGCCTACCTATCTGAATGAGTATATTAAGCGGTGAAAGCACGGTATACCTACACACACTTCCAAAAAATGTTGGAAAACGAGCAACTCAACTAGAACCACAAAGAATACATCACTTCATTCTTCAAAGATGTTTTTTTTCTATGTGGATATTCCTCCACATATTTTTTCACTGTCAGTTTCCTTCCACACGTCATCATCATGATGATCATCTTAAATGCTTTCTTTATGAGATGAGAGACACGCATATCATTACTATTATCATCTTTTGATTATATCCACCATTTTCCCTTTTGTTATTCTCAAGTGTTGCATTTATTATGCAAAAAAAGGAACATTTTAAGTGCGTGCGGAGATACTTTTTTATCCTCATCCTATTTTCTTCTTGTGTGGTCTTGAAAAAAAAAACTTTTCAAAAGTAAACGTATGCAGTTTTTTTTATTACAACATGTATGAGAAGTTAGAAGGCTGCATGAAAAAAGGTGAAAGCTGGAGAAAGTGGAGAGCAATACTTTCCTCGTTTGAGTACTGTTTTGCGCTTATGCATAAAAATCATGCTGATGAGAAAAGATGATGATGATGACTCTAGTCAGTTTTTTATCCTGGTAGTGGTGTAAACACTTGAGTACTACTTTCACTTTTTTTCTCCTGGTGAAAGCGGTGAATGGTAGTGGCTTGGCTTTGGTGTTGTATGGTGCATTACTTATGAATACAAAAGGAATAATAAAATAGTGATGTTGTAATATTTGTAAAGATGATGAGAATAGAATGGTGAGGCATTATCTTCCTCTAAAGAAAAAAATATGGAGTGTTTTCTCCTTGCATTCTTCATCTTCCTTTTTTGGATATTATTTATATGCAGCAATGTAATATTCATAATGGAGATGTAGTCAAAAGACTATATCTCCACCTCTCTGTGTGCGTAGTAATACTTTAATAGCCAAGTTGAAAGGGAGATCTATTTTTTCCTTCTTAGAAAGTGTTGCGTAGGTGTATAGGTACTTAAGCAAATACGAAAAAAGGTTACACATTTTATGGCCACTTTCTCCAAAAAAAAGCAAACAAAAACGAGAGAGAAATGAAGTTTTCGGATGAGAGGAGAGCAAGAAAACGTGTTCACGTCTTGCTCCACGTTTGCTCAACATTTATCACGGGCCAGTCAACTGGAAAAAGAGGAGCGGATGAAATAAAAAAGAAGAGTGGAGGTTTTTATCGTTTATGTAATAATTTCTTTTCGCATCAAGGGCACATGAATAATCTACCAAAAGGAATAGAAAATAAATGTGAATTTTAAAATATGGGGATACGTAAATTAAGGGGAATAGACACATGACAGGAGAGTGTTAAGTAGAGTGAAAAAAATATTAATTAAAAGTACGAAATAATTTGCTCGCTCGTGTTTGTCAACGTGAATACATTGAGATTAAAGAGGACGAAAAAATTCCTACATGAACTGGTGTAATGGATACACTGACAGAAAAAAATAAACAGTTTGTGTGCGTGATTTCATCCAATAAAATGTTTGGGAAATAATGATGAGATTGCATGATGGATTGGGTTAATAAAATAAAAAAAGAACAAAGTTTTTTTTGGAGTGCAATGCTAATGCAGTAAAACGCTAATTAACGGTGTAAATTAGTGAAAGTTAGAAAGCAAGCTGTGCTCTTCAACAGATATTTTGTGTAGCTGCTCATATATGAAAACTCGTTACGACATGGAATCGTAAACTGTAAAGTTTTACAAGTGTAATCATTCCCTAAGCTTTGGTGTTTATGACTGCCTAATCTGAGTTTAAGCTGGAGGAAAGCTCTAGAGATTCTCTGATCCCTCTTTATTTTGTCACGTGTCTGGGAAGTTTGCTTAACAAACGATGTAAAATTGACAACGTGAGCTTTTGATGATGAGGTATTCTTGTAGCGAAACTTGCAGTTTGTTCAACATGCATTCTCATCAGCTTTCATGAAAAAATATTGATTTCGCTTTCTATTTGATATGTGATCGGTGTGAATTTTTGCATTTCATCATGAATAATAAAAAGTGTCATAGATGTAACGATTGGTTAAGAATTTAGAGCTCCAAGTCATTGTTTAAGAAGCGCATTTTGTTATTGATTTGCAGAAAGTTAGGTTTGGTGTTGGCGAAACGGAAATCGAAATACATTTTCGCATTTTAATTTTCTTTCCAATTTAAAGCAGTAGAAATGTCACTTGTCACCCTTTTCATCGCTTCCTTGTTGATATGCGTATGCGAGTGCATTGTAGATTCTCCAGTGGAAATAAAAGATGACATAGCTCAAACGCCCGACAACTTGACAGTCAGTTCATTTACGATAGGATCAGTTTTTGCGCAAAATTTTGTCATCTTTTCCACCCTGATGACATTGTCTTCACTTCCTTTCATCAGTGAAACCTAACACGAGAGCTTTCACTCGAAGTTACATAAGCCATCATATTCGCCCTTTGTCCCACTTCCTGAACCCATGTAAATGCCAAACCAAAAGAGAATACGCACATGAAACACTTTCTATATAAACCTATATGAGAAAGAACACGATTCTGAATAATTTCAAGTGTGTGTGTGTATGTGCGCCAGAATAGGGAAAATAATTAATGTAAAATTACATTATTAATTCGTCTAAAACAATAGATTCCGTATTCATCATCAGTCGTACGATTTCCCTCTTCTCTTTTGACTTTTGCCCCTTTTCTCCTCCAACTCTTGATACATATTTATTCATATAATCAATTTAATTTGCATGTATAAATAATCGACAATGCAAAAATAAACGCATGTCAAGTCAGGAGTTGGCGAACAAAAACCTCTGTTTTACGACAGATCGACAACTACCCAACAATCTAACTATTTTGTACAGAGACAATCGCTCCATATATTTCTCCGAATTCCTATTTCATCTTAAACGAGTTTCAATGTACGTGCAAAAGGTTCAAAGCACAAATGTTTAATTCAATTAAAACGAAAGCATAACACATCACACATTTCTCCTACATTTTATGACATTTTCTCCTTCTGTCGTGTGTCCTGGCATGTGTGTGATGACTCTGAACCCTTTTTGTGCGTCAGGAGTCCTTGTGTCTTTCTCCTTTTTTAGCTCAAAATGCGTTTCTAATTTTAATTTTAAATATACCCAGTCTGATTCCCTGATAATGTCAAAATGCTTCTGTGATGACTGGTTTTAGAATTTAGTGCAAATTTTCATTAAGAGTCCGACAGGCGACAGGGAATTGACGTGACATGTCTACAAAACAAGCTACTCATAAAGCAACACAATACCTAAATATCAAACAAAAATGTCATCAAGCTCCTCACACTAAAAGTTTCAACTTCTTTAAATTCTTTACGTATCTGTCATTACGATGCTTTAAAAAACACAGACGAACTACTTGAAAGAGAATGACTTTTCAAGGACAATGTGCGAATCTCTCGCGAATTATTATAAAACGCAAGCTTTTCTTGACACGTGCCTTCACAAAAAAGGCGTGTGTGGTATCATCATGGAATAGTTTTACAATCACGTTTTGATGCGCTCAGCCACTTGCATTTTCTCTGTAGTGTTTGATAGCTCGAAATTAATATTTTATCAAAGGAACAATCAACTTGTAAAGCCTTCTTCTACAGTATGAGTCCAGCCTACTTTGACTCTTCTGAGTAACCTTCACAGCCCACCAGCCACAGACAAAATAGTCTGCTTACATACCTATCATACCCAAAAGACGAGAGATCATTAATCTCCAGCCCACCTGCAGGTAACTGCGAATACTCACCAGTCAATACCTAATTTCTCAGAAAACCAACGAGCTGTAGACGAGGAAAAAGCCTCTAGCCTCTTTAAAAATGCACACACAGCAAAAACCTCAGTAATTACAAGGAACAAAGCTAAGAAGAAGAGAAAATGCAAGAGGAGACATAATCCAATTTTATGCTCTCAGTTTACCTCCTCCTCAGAAAACTGCATGCGAGGCCGACGACAGTGCAATGACATGAGATATTAGTTCCAGATCGATCGATGTAATCAAATTTTATTTCCTATTCTCTTTGCACAAATTTGTAGAGATAATAATAATAATAAAAATATATACATAGTATTTTCACCGCTTTCTCATCATTTTCCTTGCAAAAAAAACCTTTATACCTTTCTCTGACCAAAGAATCCTTGCAATATCATTGCTCCCATCTTAAGCCACAAAAAAGTTAGTATTTTTGGTGCTCACATGAGAGAAAACAAAAGGAAAAAGATCATTAGAAGAAATAAAGAGAAAAACTAGGTCGGTAACAATCGGCGTTCGGAATAAATCGCTCTTTTTTATTCTTTTCTTCTCCTCTTGTCTTCCTTTTTTATACACACAGAGATAGATAGATAGTGATAGAGAATCTTTGAGAAAATGACTGTACGGTTAGCTAGAGAGACTCTGATCGTTATTTTTATTTTATGGTTGGCGATAGCAAGAGCAGCGATTCTTTTTTTGGGTGAAAGCAGGGAGAAAGTGGGTAGAAAAGAGTCACATGGACAATTTCCATCTTTTCCCAATTTTTTTCCCGTCTTCTGCTTTCTCTTCTTTTGTTTAAGAGCTGACTTGCTGAAATTGAAGATAAATCCTTGTTTTCCTCTCTTTCTCCATGTACACTACTGAATAAAGTCGATAAATGAAGATGGTGAAATCAGTCAAGGCCGTTGGAAAAACGGAAAGAATATGATGCGGATCATGCCACAAGTGACCACAACACTTTTTTCGTGGGTGCTCCATGTCTGATAAAACATAACAGAAAAAAAGGACCATGTGTCTACTTTCCATGTTGAGCAACCTACATAAACCGATATTGGGTGAAAGCTGGAAGGGAAAAGAGAAAATCTTGGTGTGTCTTTAGCAAAAGAAGTTTATAGAAAGAGATGCTATCATAATATTTTCCCTCGCTTTTCCCTTTTATTATGTGTATTTTCTTTACAAAATTGCAAGAAAAGCTGAAACCTAGAAAGTACTGGCGAAAAAAATGTCAGAGAGAAAACTTGGAATATTGGGTTTTGGCTTTTGGCGATCTTTCTGAGAAGTTGAGTAAGGATTTTCTCTCTTTTCATTCTCTTCTTATTTGATACACTTTCCGCCAAAGTCAATTGCTTGGACATGATATGAATTGCCTTTTTTGTGGACATTTTCTAATAATATTTTTCCATCTCTCTTTTCAAATGTCCGACAGGAAAATAAAATGTGAAACATTATAACCCACGCGGCATAAGAGAGAAAACCGCAAAAATTTATAACTGCCTATTTATGTAACACATTGTACACAACATACATGAATCGCATCATTGAGCTTTTTCTTTGATATTATCAGATATACTTTCTCTTCTGCATTGTCTGAGTATGCCATCTACTTTCTCACTTTCTCTCTCCCCCATTCATTCTCTTACCTGTCATTAACCTTTCACCAGAATTGTTTCCCTTCTGTTTCCTTCAGCATTTCTGAATGGCTACATATTTTTTGTTTGTTTGTTTGTCTCCCAATAAAAAAAACCTCGTATGTTTCAAATGCCTACAATTTTGCGGTGAAAGTGAAGCCACCACTGTATGTATTTATATTTATAGTATTTTTTTACACCACACGAATTCCACCTCTCGACAGAGACACCTTCAAGTGCCACCATTAAAATTGTGTGGATGGATACAAGAGGGAGAAAAAAAAATTCCAAGAGTGTTGTATTCTCTCGCATTACCTTATTTTTATGTCCTATGAAAATCCCACGCAGGAAAACACCAAGGCCAATAACAAATACAAGAAGGAGAAAGCTCACATGTAAAAAAACAACTAGAGAGAGTTTTTTTTTAAGTTGCCGCCGTCACTGCAGTAGTACTTGTGTATTTTTTTTCCTCAGAGGAAAAAATATACGGCTAAATTTTGTAGTAAAACTGTCACAAATAATAAAGTATAATGGCAATAAACAGTACACTATTTTTTCCTCTTCTTTTTCTCCTCACACACTCGACACACAACACAGACGGCAAATCCTTAAGTTTTTTTTGGGAAGTCGTCTTCGGCGTAATAGACACCGGGACTTTAATCGCTTTTTCCCTTGGCGTTTATGTTGCTACCTTGTCTCAGGTATGTACCAAAATCACTTTCACATTGCTTTCTCTCTGGGAGAAAGTTGAGTGTATTTGAAGAATAAAGTAGAGAAACGACAAAAATAATGACAGAGGTAGATGGTTGGAAATTGTTTGTTCGATTTCCTTCTTCCTCGAGTCTTTCTCACTATCACTCACTCACACACAGCCACAGAGAAAGCTGGAGAAAACAGAGAGTTGTTATTGTTGTGGAATTTTAAATGTTCTCAATGAAACAATAATAATAGTCATGTCGAACGTGTTTTTGTCTGTGATGCGTGAAAAAAGTAGGATTTTCCTATAATTTTTGGTTGTGTGTGTGTTCACTTCAAGTATATTGTGTCGACTTTACTGAGGAGAATGGCGACAGTGATGGTGTCGTCGCTGAAAATTTCTCACGCCATTAAGGGACACACAATAGCGCCTTAATGTGACTCTTCTATTGCAAAGCTATATAGAGAGAGATGATGCTTTCACTCTTGTCCTGCTTTCTCTTCTTTCTCTCTCTTGCCAATTCCCCATTGTCATACTTTCCTTCCAGTCAAAAGAGAGAAAGTCAAGAAGAAAAGTGTATTGAAAAAGCTTGTCTTCTTTTTTCTCTATCTTTTTTTCGCACAAACCGTTCCACTTTTTATTCTCATTCCATTCTCCACAATTCTCTCTTTTTTTTGTAACGCCGCCGGTAAAAGAAAAAGAGTTCAGGTATAGGTACTCACACAGATATTCCGCTTTGAAGGAGATTTTTTTCGCGGAGGAAATCAAAACAGTGTGTTATGCAGTCAGAGCTCAAGTGAGATCTTTTGACGAATAAAAGATTGCGTAGGTACTTGTCCTGATTCTTTAGATATTTTTAACAGCTCTACTGGGCAAAAAACGGAGAGGCAATCAACATGTTGCTCAAAAGCTACTTTTTCGTTTTCACCTGAAAAATATCAACACAATTACAATTGCAAGATCACCTTACAGTCAAGTTACAATCGCAACTACTCACCTAATTGACAAGAGGGCTTGAAGAAATGTAAATACATTTATTTCACAAAAAAAACTTAACAAAAGCTTATTTAAGCGGCTTATGTTAATGTTAAAATTTTAAGGATATTGTGCAGCTAAAATTACATCACATTTTAGCATTTTTGTTCCTTTTTTGCACAAAGTATCTTTTTTGCAGTTTATGTCCTTCGGCGCACTCTTAGACTTTCACAAGATGACGTTTTAAAATCCTCCTTTTCTCTTTCGCTAAAATCTTCCGAGAAAAGTTTACATTCACTTAATGCGCGCATAGAAATTGTCAAAGGAGAGGAAAACAAGGAGCAACTTTCCTCATCACTTCCGCTTTTTGACACAATAATAAAATGAAAGTCTCACCTTTTTCCTTCTTTTTAGTGTGCACTCTTGTTCAATTCAAACTTTTTTTTCAGAAATGACACCGACCATACAGTTTTTCCACTTTGGTCAAAGCTAAGAAAACCACTCTGGAGAGTAAGAAAAAACTCTGTTAAAAATCCTCATATAAATTTTCTACGAAAACAACAAAGAAATTTCTAATTTCACATTATTCTCCAAGAAAAAAAATCCCTTCCAGCTATATAAATCAGCGGTCCATATTTAATTTTAACTGCATTCCAAAAAACTGTCCCAAAAATATCTCCCATCTAAACAACTGCTGTATAGAGAAATCCCAGATAAAAATCCAGCGAGAAAAGTAAGAGCTTCTCCTCACACACGACTCTCTTCGAGGACAAATTCGTGTTGACTGACGAGCAGTAGGGGCAATTTGCCCAGTGTAGTCTGCTCTCAGCTCAGGAAAAAAAAATACTCTGCTACAACCAGACATTCTACCCATTCTACACACATATTCTACGCTCCCCCATTTCCCTGAGAAAAACTTGCTCCAGCAAAACTACAGATATGACTTGGTATTCACTCTGCTACTCTGGAAAGAGGGAGAAGAAGGGCAAACCAAACCAGCAAAAAAAGGAGCAGCAAAAAAAGGAGATCCCTGAAAACTATTGAGTAGCGCAGGAACAAAAGCAAAGGTCGCTTTCACAATAGTTTTATACGCATTCATAAAAATCCTACCTATTATATACCGACGCACATAAAAATGCATATAGAATTTGTGTGGAGATATGAAGGGCAGATGAACCACGAAATAATATTTCCATCAAATTCTTCTATAAAGTGTAGATACATAATTGCTGACCATACCAATGCATTGGTGACGGTTCCCCTATCGTAAATCTGGTTTGGGGCAACCACCAGACAAATGGCTTTAGGTTCACTGTAAAGTTGCGTGGTAAAGATGATGGATATGATTAAATCCTGATTTGATATACATCACATTTTTCTCTCTTTTTTGTGGGTAAAAAACAGGAAGTTAAGTCGACAGGAAGGAGAAGAAGAAAAGTAGGTTGATGATGAAGAAGATTGAGAAGACGAGAGAGGATTATTGGCCGAGTGAAAGGAATATGAGGCGGAGAA
>JAQIXX010003478.1:0-19529 GCA_034700605.1 Willowsia nigromaculata | reverse complement strand
CCCGGTGACATATTGACCTCAAAATCAGTAGGGATCTTTCCCTTGACCTAAGGTGTACGTATGCCAAACAAAGCTGATCAAGTGTGACGGAAGTAACCGTGTCGCCAGAAAGACAGACAAACATAAACGGAACAATAAGCACTTAATAGCATATACATGGTTTCAGTAGTTAATAAAACCTGGCAACACATCAATTCTTGGTGATGCACAAGAAAGTCAAGTTTAAGAAATTTCTATTGAATTCTCAGTTTTTTAAACAATCAGACTGACTGTGTATACAACAGCAAGTGTGCTTGAACATTCCAGCCCATGTCTCATATTCATAGGTATATACTTTTTGTTGAAATCTGACCAAATGTGTTCCTCAAGTTTTGAAGTAATTGTTACATCATCAGTTTCTAGGAAACTTTTGTTACGTGTTCATTTTCAATCCCAGTCTATGGCAAACTAGTGGATTACGATAGTTTATTTTACAATGGATAGTTGTCCATCGTTTTTTGTTTCCGTCATCATCCAAGTAACGTTCGTTGTTTTCTATTGAAGTATTTCTATAAGGAACTGGTAATCAAAAAAGAGAACCCAATACGTAATGGTTGTTATGTCTCAGATTGACAATAAGTTACTTTTAAAATTGGTATGGACTAGACCCTAGGAAAAACTTTAACATATAATCTGGTGTTACGACGAGCTTGAAATACAATGCTGTCAGTTTGTGTTTATGTGTATGCTTCACTTCTCGACAACTTTTTCTATGTATACCTCTGGAACACAAAATATTTGCAGCCAAATTTTCAACTTAGAAAACAGTAAGGCTCGTTACAGTGAATACCGTGGTGCCATTTTCATATAGCTTATATTACTTTTGATATTTCTGATGTTGAATTTGGAAAATGGATATAACACACACGAATACCTCATTGTGTAGCATTTTCGAATGAACTATGATCTATGGTTTTGTTATTGTACAATCAAATGTTGGGTTCTCGGAAAATAAAGAATAACAAAACCTCAAGAGAAAGTCCAAAATTATAGTTTTACTTATGATGTGTGTTATTTCATACTGTAATACGCAAAAAGCCCACCAATATACATACATATTTCAACATACTTCTATTTCAAAATTTTATACGATATAATACTATGAATGCAATTTAATCGGGGAAGGGATTTTTCGAAGCTATCTAAAATACACACGTCACTACCTGCGGATTAATTGTCACTATTTCGACGATTTTTCTGGTGTTTTCGATTTGGTGTTTAACTTGGAGCTTTTGCCACTATTGTTGAAAAACACTAAAAAATCTTGAATTATTTTTTGAAAAATATTTTTTATGTACTTTGGGCCTTGTAGCTACTGCAGATGTCACATCCAGGCATACTATCTATTTGTTCAATTAGATGACCAGAACTCATTCTTTGGCAGGTTTGAATATTGTACATTGTTGTGAGAATGCTCAGTGTTGTAATAAAATGATAAAGACAAACAATTATGTTTCCTGACAATAATAGTACAGTACTTAATATTGTTCATACCAATGCTGAGTAATTATACCTGTAGACAGGGGCGTATTTAGGGGGGGCAAAAGGGGCATTTGCCCCCCCCTGGACGGAGAGGGGGAAGAAAAAAATGGAACCATTCCCAAATAGACAAAAAAAATTTCCAAATAGTCCAAGTTTTCTTTAAAAATCCTTCAATTTTCTTTACAAGTTGTCAAATTTTCTTCATAAGTTGTCAAATTTTCTTCAAAAATCCTTAAATTTTCTTCACAAGTCAAATTTTCTTCAAAAATCCTTAAATTTTCTTCACAAGTTGTCAAATTTTCTTCAAAAATCCTTAAATTTTCTTCACAAGTTGTCAAATTTTCTTCAAAAATCCTTCAATTTTCTTCACAAGTTGTCAAATTTTCTTTAAAAATCCTTAAATTTTCTTCACAAGTTGTAAAATTTTCTTCAAAATTTCTCAAGATTGGCTCAAAAGCCCACAAATTCCCATCAAAAATCCTCAAAATTTCTTTAAATTTTCTTATTTCTTATCAAAGAGTTCAAAAAATATTCCCATGTAAATTCCTATTTAAATATCTCAAAAGTTCTCCGTTTCTTTTAAAAGTCTAAAAATTTCATCAAAGGATTCCAATTCCAATTTAAATATTTCAAAAATTCTTCAAAAGTACCTGGATTTCATCAAAACCTCCTAAATTTCCATTTTACGTCTTAAGTTTTTTAAAAATATAGAATTTTTCAAAATATATTGCAAACTTTATTCGAAACTTTCCAAAATATCGTCAAAACAGTCCAAATATCTTTCAAAATATCTCAAATTTTCTGCAAATCTCTTAGATTTCCTTCAAAATATTTCAAATTTTCTGCAAAATCTCTTAGATTTCCTTCAAAATATTTCAAATTTTCTGCAAAATCTCTTAGATTTCCTTAAAAATATCTCAAATTTTCTGCAAAATCTCTTAGATTTCCTTCAAAATATCTCAAATTTTCTGCAAAATCTCTTAGATTTCCTTCAAAATATCTCAAATTTTCTTGCAATTCTCTCAAATTTCCTTCAAAATATCACCGATTTCTTTCAAAATGTCTCAAATTTCCATGAAATTCTCTCAAATTTCTTTGCAATTCTCTAAATTTTCCTTGTAATTCTCTCAAATTTTCATGAAATTCTCTCAAATTTTCATAAAATTCTCTCAAATTTTCATGAAATTCTCTCAAATTTTCATGAAATTCTCTCAAATGTCCATGAAATTCTTTCAAATGTCCATGAAATTCTTTCAAATTTTCATGAAATTCTCTCAAATTTTCCTCAAAATATCCAAAATTGTCTTCAAAATGTCTGAAATTTTCTTTCAATGCTTCGCATATCACAATATGATTTTTGTAGCGTCAAAATAGGCAAAACCGGCTAAAACTCGATTTGAAATCATGAAAATGGTTCATAACAAGCAAAATTTTCTGAACATGTAGAAAATGCTGTGTTTTCTTATGTATCAGTGAAAAAAATTGCCCCCTCCTGGATCAAGTTCTGGATACGCCAGTGGTCATGCATGCGTGCATGCGTCATAATTTTCAAACATATCCAGCAACTTTTCACCGAATCAAAGATATCGTTTTCATGCAGACGAAAAATATTTTTCATTGATAATAAATGATTATTAACTGCCAGAAAGGCATAGATTAAATGTGCCTTGTATACATTTTGCCATATGCATGTATGTATGTATGTATTGGCAAAATGTATACAAGGCACAATTAATCTATGCCAGAATGGTACTTTCTAAAACTATGGATAGCATAAACTATGGATAAATAGATTATTGGTAAGCAACGCTTGGATAAGTTAGGAGATGAGCCCTAACAGCAAACAGCAACCGTTTGAACTCGTTATACCTATAACGATCAAGCTTCGCTTCATAAACATATAGTGTGGGGGCTCATTTGAAAACATATTTGCTGATTAATTTTCATAATGTAATAACGGTTTGATCATTCTAACGGTTTCTTTTACAATTTAGGCTCTCCTGACCGAACTCAAGTATACTTTTTAATTCTGATTTTTGCAATGGATTATTCATGACCTACGTCTGAACTAAATAAAGGATGAGCACTAACCGTCAACGGAAACGGTTTGAAAAAGTTATAACGTTCAATTTTTGCTTAATGTACATATGACATCCGTGTACTTATTCGATACCTACGAACTAGTTAAATATTTTTGTATATTTAATTTTAATAATATACGAAACGCTCACTGATGGAAGCAGAGAAGTATGACAAACCAAAAACCTTAAATACCATCGACTAATAAGGTCAAATGCCCACATAATATTTTCGGCGAAGCCTGGGCGTCCAATTAAGATACATTACTAATTTTGGCCTATTGTCAATTAGTTTAACTTGACTTATTTTATTTCTTTGGTTCTATGAAATCCTAAAAATGTTTTAATTCACTACATATATCTCACTTATAGATCAACCGTCATAAGTGACATGACACTAAGGGGTGGTGGGAACGCCTCTGAGTGACGCTTAAATGACAAGGGTGGGTGGTCGGTCAAAAAATCCCGTTTTTTGAGTGACGTCATTAAAGTATAGCCCCTGATGAAGATCTTTCGTGCGCCACTTGACCACTGGCACCTACTTCATTGTGACTGGCGGTCTACCTACCTAACGGTCTCAAACTTTGATACTACTCTTCTTGCACGAGACTTGCACAAAGCGTGAGCCTTTCCAACTATCTCGTAAAATTGTAAGTATCTATATTACATGTTGGGTGCCAGAAAAAATGTTTCCATTGAAAAGATTTATCCAAGGGCCCAGCTTGCACGAAGAGACTTTTATAAACAAGGACATTACAAAAACAAATGCCACCACAAACGGCCTTAATGGAGAAGAAGCCCGAAAAGCCTATGAAGAAATTATTAATTTGCCTTCTACATCAACTACTTCAAGAAATATTACTCCAACTCCGTCCACCTCGCGCATTAAAACCCCAAGCACTACTCAAAAGAAGAGTGAAACACAAGAAGATCTCACCCCACCAAAGCTTACACGATTGTTCTTTTATTGCGAATCCAATGACCATCAAGCGTTAGATAAGGCCCTCAACCGGTTTAAAAATGACATTGGAATAAACTCTGTGGATGAATACGGGTGGACACTGCTAATGTCCGCAAGTTGCGCAGGATCATTGGAATGTGTCTCCATACTACTTCAATATGGGGCGAACTGGAGCTTACAAGATAAGAAAGGGCAAACTGCTATGTGTTTGGCAAGAAAAAACCGACGTAGGGATGTTTGTGATTTGCTGAGTGAATGGCATCAGTGCTATATTGAGCAGCTCGATCGAAATCAACAGCACCTTAGTAATGAGGACCAATCATCATCACAAAGGGACTCGCAGGAGAAACCATCATCGTCTTCATTCAAATACTGTGAAAGCTGCAAGATAAACTATGAAAGTCCGCAAGACATACATGAACGATCGATTGCTCATTTAGTAAGCACTGCTCAGTTTGGAGAGGACAAGATTCACTTTGGGATTCCTGAATCCAATAAGGGATTTCAGTTGATGGTGAAAAGTGGTTGGGATAAGAATAGTGGATTAGGACCTGAAGGAACGGGTCATAAGTTTCCTGTAAAAACTATTTTGAAACGAAACAAGCTGGGCCTTGGAAATGAAAAGGAAATAAAAGCTGCTAGAATTACTCATTTTGGTCCTTTTGATTCTGCAGCAGTTGAAACACATCCTGAAAGAATCGAAAGAGAAGTCACGGTGCGGAGACGAGATGCGTTGAAACGAAAGTGTAAAGACAAAAGGAGCGAAATTAGATTTAGGCGAGAATTTTCTTCGCTGTGAAACAATTTTGTCCTCGAGTTATCTGTAAAGAAAGTAATAGACAATGGACACCTCAAAAATTGTCACATGTCTGACAGACTTGGAAGAAGCAGCGGAAGACATTTTAACTGACCGCCAGACAATTATAGATCTAGACAGAACAAGAAACGGTAATAGGGAAGCTTTGCGTCATCTGAAGACCAAAGCAGACAAGAAGTCTTGGATTGTAATGGGAAATACCTTTTTTAAGTTGGAGTCTGAGTCAGTAGAAGACATTTTAAAGAAAGGTCAGTACTGCTTAATTAATGCTTGTGTAAATCGTGTAATAATAAAATGTATTATGTACATAGTGGTGTGATTATGTGTATGTGCTTGGGTTGTGACTTACAGTTCTAAAGAATCTTGTGATTTTGAATCGTTATTTCAGATCAAGAAAAGCTGGACAAGGAAATAAACGAGCTACGAGATAATTTGAAAAAGAAAATGGATAAAATCAAGTACTTGGAGGGAAAACCAGCTCTAAAAGGATTCGATCTCAAGCCATTAAACCGAGACGAAATGTCAGCAATTTATAAAACGATAGGAAAATAAACGCTTAATACATTTATGTATATGATATCAAAAAATGAGATTTTTTGTCGTAAATATATTTTGTATAACAATTAACTTTTATTCAACAATGCAAAACAACAGTATTTTAGTGACTTCATACATTTAGCATAAGTGCATTTATATAAAGTAATAATTCAATATATGGGTAATAATAATACATGACACTAGTAGTCACAGTTGATATCAAAACCAAAGTCTATCAAAAGCATGCCGTTGCCGTCATCTACGTTTTACTAATGCTTACGTTCCTAATTAGCTAAATCAGCATATTAGCATTTTTCATACTATGTAGTAAGGCAAACTATTCTCTAAGATAAGGACGAGTGGCATATGCTTTCAATGACTTGGGATCGTAGAGTTGTCTTATTTTGTAAAACATGTACCGGAAGAAGAAAAGTAGATTATCATACTCCCCATTATAATTCTCTGAGATGAATTGCTTATGATAGAACAAAATCACGTAGTAAACTGCCTCAATCGTTGCAAGAAATGTAATGGGATTCCCTCGCTGATAGCGCCAAAATAATGACTCGATTCCATTCAGCTTGATTTTTGGAAGATCTAGACAAAAATGAAAAAACTTCTAAATACAAATTTTCATAAAATGCACTTGAAAATGTAAATATAAAGCGTCAAATCTTACTGCATATTTTCGGGTCCTGCCGAATTTTATTTGTCTGGTTCCAAGTAGAATCCACAAAAATGATGCGATCGTAAGGGAAAACACCGTTATTCTCGTCGCTCATTCGTTTCATGAAGTCAACAGCGTCTTCAGCATCGGGAGAGGGGAATACTAAAACACCCTGTGCAATGTAGAAAAATATGACAAGAATTTCTGAAAACAATTTTCTAAATTAAGAAATAATTCAGGTAACCGATTCTTACCCTTTCAGTGTCAGGGAGGTTTGGGTAGGTGTAGATTTTTATATCGTCAGGGGCCAAAATGCAGCCGTGGATTGCTGTACTTTTTCCATCAATTTCCTGAGGATGCTTAATGATGTCAATTTTAATAGGGAGCTAGATATAAAACACAAAGATAGATACGAAAACAAGTTTAAATATTGCCTCTATTCCCTACAGCCACAGCTAAAAAACTGTTGGTTGATGAAATTATTACCTTTACTCTAGGCAGTCTTCCTTCAAGTGGAGGCATGATGGTATAACAAGTGTAGCAAAAGAACTTTCGAGATTTACAGCACTCAGGACATGGGCTTCGACCTTCCAGTTCATCCAAAAATGCGTAGTCATCAATTTTATAGTTCTTGAACGCATCCCTCTTATTTATCCCTTCGTTAATCCTTTTGTTCTCGATTTTAAATTCAGGATCCATTGTAAATGATAATATTGTAGATCTGGTTAGTAAGCACGTATTTTCCCTTTCTAAATTGGCGACTTTCAGGACTAGTCAACAAAACGTTTACAAAACTAGTGTACACAAGGCGCGCAATATTGAGACAATTTCTATCTTCTATCAACTTCAATCCTTTTGACTAAATGTAAAAAAGTAAGATGTGCTGACTGTTGTCGTTTCTTTGTGGGAAGACGGCTTGATGATCTCTTGTGTCCACGAGACTGTGGGATCTTACTTATTCTATGGAATGAAAAATGACAAAGAATTTTAAGAACTAATCAAGAATGGAAGCAAGTAAAAAAATTGCGCATCAACTCATCACATAATGAATGTAACCATAAAATGAAATTATTTCATTCCAGTAAACCCCAATGCAAAGAACGTAAAATGTAAGAGTTTGAAATTAGTGCAGCATTAAATGAAACAAATTCATTAGCAAACTATTCCTTTTATTCTAGCCAAATGTGGCATCGGAAAGGCGTGATACATACAATAATAGTTTTGTCTTAATCGTTCTTAAACATATTTTAATTTAAATAAAGTGAGAATTAAAGAACTAACTATACGTACGTACATATTATTATAATTAAATAAGTCTTTTAGAAGGTTTAAATCTGTGATGAAAATTTTAACACTTTTCAAAATATTCAACAGATTTTTTACTTGTACACATTTACTTTATAGTAAAACATTAACACGTATTATGCTTATAGCTCTACCAAGTAACAATTTACATGATTGACCTGACTTTCAAGTTACCACTAGTATTTACCGAGTATAAGAGAAGCAGGTGAAGGTAGACAGTAGACATCTTGCTCACATAATTCAATAATGACTACATATGACCCTCAACAAGATTAAATGATAACCTGTGTGACTATACCCTAATAATCATTATTTACTTGCTTCCTAAGAAATTAGGTACAAGATTGCCTACTGAAAATTAAAACTTCGCCTATCTGAAAAGTTTACAACGTAACACCTTTGCCTTTGCGTCGATTACTTGATGAATTCCTTATACGTTTCTAATATGTCAACTTGAGAATTCATCTTTGGTGCGTTTTGTAAAATATACAAGTACAGAGATAAATCATTTCAAAGAATTCAAAAAGCTGATGTAGAGCTTTCGCCTCTTCTCCTCGGCTAATAATATCTTTTAATATGACTTGAATGCAAGATTGCAATTCTTTATGGAAATAAGAATATAGGATGTACCTGTACTGGGGGCACACCTAATGTGCATTTCAAGATCCCATCCAAAAATACAGCTTAGTAGCTGAGAAGGAAAATATGAATCTGAATTTAGGATTTGAACATTTTAACCTTACCTATTTTTCTAATCACAAAATTTTAATTTTTCAAAGGTAAGCTAACTAAACCGATTTTAGTTATGATTGCCTGAGCGGAAGAGCCAACTAACTGCTTTGAATGCAACATATAGAAGGCTGACCATGACCACGTAGCGCTCTCGCTCTTTTCTGTCTGTGGCATCTTCTTCTAGTGCTAATACACGACGATTCATCCGACTTAACTGTTCTCTTAAATGTACGATTTCTTCGTTCATATCTCCCTGGTTCATCAGAGCAGCATCAAGTTTGTTTCTGGAAAACACATCAAGGAAAACGCAATATTATGATTTGGCCGATTATCAAGGCAGTAAATGCCAAAAGAAGCATGACTTACTTTCTGGATAAACTATTACGATCTTGATACATCATGACGGTTCCATTAGGAACCACATCACTTCCAAATCTGGCTCTGTCATTTTCAACAATCAATGTGTCACCGTCGTCTTCTGGATCTGTGGACATGTACGACTCTGGCCGAGAATTGAGAAGAGTGATCTGCCTCGGTGGTGTCTAAGGGGCAAAAACAAAAGGTTCATGTCAATATTGGTTTCTAAATCTTCAGAATAAAGGATAACCGTCAGTGTTTTGAGCGCACTTGTATTCGAATAGTTTCTGGATCAGGAGGCAGCGGCATACTCGTTGATTCTAGTTGAAGCTCTCTAGGTAATGCTTTGGTTCCAACATGTTGATCTTTCCCTAAATACCCAAAACAAATGGCACAAAACTTACAGCATTAAACGGAACATAACATTGATTGAATTGGTATAAATGAAATAATGCTTACCAGTAACAATAATTCTGTCAGGAACTTGCATCGCATACTTTTCAGATGATGATCCGAGGGAGGGTCGACCCCAACCCGAATTTACATCATCGCTTCCACCGGAATCACCTTAACACAAATTTACCACGTTGATGTCAAAGTATATGCTTACAGTTAGCTAACTTATGTACTTAGTTTTTCAAAACGTTCGAAGATAGGAAAATGACTTGTGTACCGCATTTAACAACAACATGTTCTCAATCTCATCGTTTTTCGCTCAACTGTAGTACAGTACAATAATATGCTGGTTTGTTACAAAAATATATGGGTTTACTGGAACAAAATAATTTGCAATCGGACATTGATGAGCGTCATGTCACAAGTGTGACCAAATTATCTCATTCGAATTCAATAATGATTCGGTTTCTGCGTATGCATGATTTACTTGACAAATAAATCGGGAAAGTTGCCTATTACTGATAAATACTAGTAGGTAAATGACCTTATACTAGAATAATTAATATCGCAAGAAGCACTTACCAACTCTAAGCTTTCGAGGCACGCGCATCTTGTTAGAAATTTCAGCAGTGAAATTAGGATCAGCGGCTGTTCCAACGAAACTTAAATCAGAACCACTGCCAAATCGCATAGGGGAAGAATCTGCACTACTTGACATGATGGGGTTCAATACAAGCCACCTTAAATACAAAAAAATACACGATGAATAAATACACTTTGTCAAAATTAAAAGCAAATAATGCCAAAGATAACATTTAATGGTTAACGGTAATTTTGCATTTTGTGACAGTCTACATGTGCCAATTGACTGTTGTATCACTAACAATACTACACAAACACAACAATGACCAGAATGCTCAGTAAAAGCTTACCCAATAATAATAATAGCACATTTAAAAACAATAAAGAAAACTCTTGGCGGTTTTTACCTTTAATGATAAATAGTTATTTTAACCCAACTAAAAATTTAAAAAACAACCAACCATCGACTGTTTTACTATGAGAAATAATACACAGAGATGTTTTAGTTAAAGATTCTCTCTCACGAAAAATGAACGGAAACGACCAACAAATTCAGCTGGTTCAGTCATACCAGTCAGTCAGTACATTTTTCCTTCCAGATTTCATGCAGCCCCTTTCCTTTCATGTTTCTGCCCACATCTATGCTTTCTTCTTGCACACGAGAACACGTTTACCTGCACACTCGTTTCGTTTTCGTTTACTCTTTGCCTCAAAATGACACCCAAGCAAGGCAATGCTCTGTCTGTGCTCAATCAATCATCAATTTTCGAAATATTCAGTCAGATAATAATATTCAGCTTTCATTGCATTCGAGTCTCATCATAACCAAACTAACTCTTAATTGACTCTCATAATAACTATCGCTTACCTAACTTATCTCTTTTTTTTTCTTTCGTTCAAAAAGAAACTGACAAACTATGCCTTTTCAACCATAGGAGATTATAAACTACAAACGCTAGTTGATTTTGATGGACATTATGATTCCTTTATCGAAAATTGCACATGCCATATCGCCGAAGAATGGTAAAATTAACTCTTATGACATGTCAATGATTTTTAATTGTTTTAAAACCATTAAAAATGATACCCAATAACCGATCTCATATTAGTTCTCAATAATCCCATTTCCGGCCACAGAAAATCAACGAAGCATTTAATATTTTCCTCAATTTTCTGGCTAGTAAATTTGCTTCCATCTAAATTTGTAATTTCTGCAAAATCACTTTTGTCTATCCAGTATATTTTGAATGAGTGAATAAAACCATTCATGATGCACGCTAATTTGTATGTTTTACCATTTACCTTCTGCGCTCAGACTACTTGTTTGGTAAAGTTTACGTTTATAAAATTCTTAAAATATGACTGGAAATGGAAAATGAGCAAGAGGGATGTTTTCTCAGGGCAATCTCAGCACAATGCAAGGAATGAGGAATTTCGTTGGCACGAAACTTTTGGAAACCCCTCACTACTTGGTTTGGAATCAAATTTCTAGAGTACTTTTGCTTTTTGCACACACTCCCTCCAATAAATTAAATCAAAATCAGCCGCAGCCCTAAATTACAACATAGTTCTCAATGCATGCACTGAGAAACACATTATGATTCCTTTTTGCACGATTAGCTTTCAAAATAAATCACTACGATTTGCAAGGTATAATTACAATTTTAATTGTAAATATAGAAGTGACTGCTTCTTTCTAACCTTTCTTACTGAAGATTAATTAATTACATAGCAAAATGTTGTTTTCCTCCGTACACAAATTTTGTTGCACAAAAATCTTTGCACCAAACATACAACGTGTCGTAAGTAAGCTATAATGATGACTACCCACTTTTTAAGTTAATAAAGATTGTGTTGGACTCTTCTTGTATTCATTGCTTTTCTACGTCTAAATGCAAAGTAAAAGAAAGTCTTCTTAGCTTTATTTACCTAAATGAAGTCCTTGACTTGAAGTAGCACACCACATTCGGATAGTCGATCCCGGTCGGGTGAATGGGAAAAAGAGACTCAAAGACTCAAAGCAAAGGAATACTAGCTGCCTTTACACTTTACTTACACACAAAACTTTATTCTATGGAACTTACTAAAAGGGTTTTGGACTACAAATGGGTCTAAAGGATCGCTTTGGATCGTTTGGAGTATTGCGTGAGAACTGGCACAACGACAATTTAATGTAATGATGTGATCTTTGGTATCACTTTGCTGTAAGATTAAATAAGGTATGTATAAGAAAATTACTGAAAACTCCAAGACTTAGAGAGACAAGTTGATTGAAATCTTTTCAACTAAACCAGAAGTTAGAAGATAATTGATAATTAATTCATGAGTATCATCAAGAAAATCGACTATTATGGACAATTTACTGTCGCATGCTGACAAAATTGCAGCATGAAGAAATATGAAGTCAGCATGGTCTGATAAAACTACAAACCAGCATTTCTACAAAATACATTCTTGTTTGGTTGAACGTGTTATATTTTGCTATTGCTATGATGAAGAGGTATACATACTTGCATAATAGTAAAAATGTACTTTGATTCCAGCAGCGAGAACTTTTCATGCATTCATACATACTTTATACTTGGATATTTTTTTGTGTTTTTGCATCATACCAGCGAATTCCAAGAAGGAAAGGAACTCAATTCACTATTATATCACCCTACTTACCTTAGGTTACTCGCTTCATCCCCTTGCATTCCTTTTTTATTTAGCTTGATTTATGTACTGGAAATTGGATCCAATAAAAGTAAATTAAGATTTGCAGTTCGCAGAAATCTAATAATTTGTAAAGCTCTTTGTTTAGTTAGGGATTGGAATTGTAACTTGTAACGAATGTCAGGACATATGAATGAATTAAAAATGAAATGACGATTTGTAATTAGGTTGCAATTTTTGCAACTAAATTCAATATCTGAACCTAGCTGCCCTCGGTTTCAAGGATTTAAGACAATGCTACTTTGTGGCACATGTGGTAATTTCTGCGGTTATAAATAAAAACTTTCCATTTATATTGTAATATGCAATACCAGCAATTGAGGCGTCTTCATGTTCTTGACAAAAAGAAGATATTATTATATACATATTATCAAAGTTTAGATGTTTCTTACTTTGGATATATTATACATACTACGCAGAAAATGTCCTTATGCTTCTGACATGATTCAAGACAAAAAGTGACGAAATTTATTTCATGCATATTTGCGTATGTATTAAGTTTTTATTTGTGATTGATGTATAAATCATTAAATAATCCAGTAAGCCCATGACAAAATAGGAAGACTCAAACTTTGGAAATGTCATGTGAGTCTTATGATTTTTTTATTGTAATGGAATGCGAGGACATCTAAAGGCTAAAGAATCTTGCGAGAGAAAGATCATGAAAGCTCAGAGACGATTGGATGTTGATTGATGTCGCATGTGAAAGTAATCATATCAATAGTTAATTTATGATGGACACAGAAGCTTTGGACTTTTTAAATAGGAATTCAGAGAAAACATAATATGTACATAATGCCTATTTACCCATCATGTCTATAAGTCTATACTAGAGATAACTGATGACAAAATACATAACTCAAAAAGGTGTTTTACTGCTAGTGTCGAGCTTGTCGAGTTAAACCCTTTAAGACAGACAGGTACATAAAACAAACCAAACCAACAACGAAATTGGCCAGGCATTAAAGCATATTATTACTATGCATTATGTGTACTATATGCGCTAAGTGTGAAATAAAGTTTCATACCATATGCATAAATACCATTTGAATTGACCAAAGCTTTGATTTTTGTGAGAGATTAAAAAGCAAAACCAGTGCAACTTTTGTTAAACTGGATTCTGCGGCACTGTACATAAAGTGTGTATTTGAAGCAGTAATTTTAAATTTTCATCATATGCGTCCTACTATAAAGAAATTTTAGTATGATTGTGATCACAATTTGTGAGTATGTGTGTGACTCGTTTTGAAGACATGCACATTCCTTCAAATTGGTAACATAGGATGGCTAGATGCAAATATAATGCAATGCAATCATGACAATTTGCTTCGGTTTGAATTATGAGTATGTACATCCACAAATACCATACTTTTTATACAAGGGATTGAGAACGATAACCTGTCTGCCTACACGAACAACTCGAGAGAATCCTACAACCAAAACATTCACACAGTATAAATTCATAGTAAAATATCCCATTCTAACAAGTGGTAGACGTGCAAAGTGGAAAGAAGCCTTATAACATCTTTCTCTTCTCATGTAATGCATCGGTATGGGATTTAGGTGCCCGTCCGTCCACAAGTTTTTGCTTTAGCTTTGGTAATATATGATCATGAATGATCATCCTGCATTTAAAAAACTCTGAATAGACATGTGTGTGAAGCTTGTTGGCTCATTGTGTTGGTTAGTTGGTTCTTTACCAACTAAAATGCATTGTTGAATAATCGTCCCACAATAACAAACTCAATCCCAACCCTGCAGCACACACACACATACACAATCACTCGACTAGGTATACCAAATTTGCTCATCGATTGTTGCGATTCTGCTTTTATAAGTTTTTAAAGTGCATTTTGCAATCAATTTATTTTAAAAATATTTTTAAATCTGATATTGATGCTCTATTAATTTCATTGTTATATAACACCAATAAATACTAGAAGTTTTTATACGCTTTGGGATCCATTATACAGGGAAATAAAAAGGTCACAAAAGAGTTCAGTTTTTATGTATACAGAAATAGATAAGGATAGAAGAAGTCTTTTGACAGGTGTAATTCTCGCAAAGTTTTATTAGTGTAGCTTGTGATTAATTTCCTTAAAACGGGGATTTTTAAATATTTTGATATTTTTTGCGTAATACATGAAAGTAAAAAGGATATTTGCGTGCGTGACAGTGAAGTGAACTATTTTAGTAGATCTGTACTTCCTGTGAAATATAGGCTGTGATGTACTATAGATTTCTTTGAGTTGTCTGAAGTGCGTCCTTAATAGCTGCGTTGAAAACTTTAAGATTCTCAATTTTGTGCAAAATATAGTGTCATTTTGATTCATGTCCACTTCACATATGAAGCTTGCACGGAAATAAGTCTATTAACGGACTGTTACTTAATTGTGCTTGTTGCTTATTCGAAATGGGAATTCTACAAAGTTTTATTAAAAGCAGCTAACTACAGTCCTCATTCACGACAAATTTTAATCCATCCTGAATTGTCATTCTGCCATTCATATAAGGAGAAAGTTTGTGCTCCCGAGAGAAAAAATAATTTTCTGCTAAGGCAAGAGGTAAGCTAACATTTTATAAATAACACAGTTATCGGTGTAATATCGAAATGAACTGTTAGATCTTCAATAAATATTGTAATTGTGCATGCATCATAGTATTATGTGTCTATAAAGCAACCTTTACAGCATAATGTACGGGCAGTATGACACCCGGTTAGGTAGACAAAGCTTTCACCTTTGCAATAGCATTACTTTGACACGACATGTAGTTCTGCAATCTACAGAGAAACTGGCAATCATCTCACCTGTATTCTACATTATAGAATTATTGGCCATTCCATATCCAACAAATTATGCGTGGGCCTTTTTTAAACAAAAACCAGGATAAATACATAATACATATTAAATTGGTATCACGCAAATTTAAAGGTCTAAGCTTGTGATAAATTGGTCGTATATCGGTTATAATAGTGTGTGTACAATGTATGTCGACTATGCCGCTGTTTTCATAGAGTAATTTTGATTTGCATACTTCAGCTTAGAGCTGGAAGATCAGAGATATAAATTGTCTACCCTATGATTAAATTTTTATGAGCAAATGTATCCACCCTGAGCAAAAGTAAACTAAAAACTTCTGTAGCTAGTGCATATAAAAATTCGAAACGGATGTTTCCATTCTGATTAAATGTAGTTGGCACTTGGCAGTGTAATGAAATGTTCATGAAGATGTTTGCTGTTCGCTGTAACTTTTATTGTTGAAAGATTACCGGCTATGCATACAAATTGCAAAGAATCATAACTATAATTTATGATCGCTCATTGTTGCCCTTTAGAGATTTTGTTGTTTCTCCCATAAGCCTTCTATAGAGAACTGCAACCTGCAACTGGCATTATGATGAGTCGGTGATCCATATATGTAATGCGCATGATTATGATATCGTACAAATATGAGAGACTCAAACTTTTCTCCCATCAAAGTTTACTCATTTTCATGCGTCGTTGGACACAAATGTTTGCTTTTTAAAATCATCTTGAAAGCAGAGAGCAGGAGAAATGTAGGAGTTAATTGTATGGAATAATGTTATGTTTTGCGATTTGATTGTATATTTAGGCAGGCAAACAGTTAGTGCCCAACATGATTGCCTTATATTTTTGTACAGGGCTTAAAAAATACTCCCACGATCGTTCTCCCCTGCTATGAATTTGTACGCAGTTTTTTTTCTTTGCGCTTAGTCAAAACGAGGATAAATTACATGATACAAATAATGCAACATAACTTTGTATGTCAATCATCGGGGTTTTCTTTGAATGAAAAATGGCAAACTTCATACTCAACTACCGCAATATACATTGAACCATGCTATTTTATTGCTGTTGCTTTTTATAAACGAAGCAGGCACCGTAACGTGAACGTTATCTTGAAATGAAATAAATATTAAGTTTAAAATCCCTACCTTATTGTTGATGCTAATATATTTTAATGGTGTGAGCACAATTACTTTGGTGCGAGCGAGGGTAGGATAGGATGCATGAACTACCGAGGAAGTTCAATAGAATATTTTTGTAGAAATACAGCACGTAAGAAAATTTTGATGACGTGATACGAGTCAAATGGAACAACACAATAATTCAAAGGAATTTTTAGAGTCGCAAAACGTTTATAAGAAAATACACTTATATCTAATTTTCCCCACTAGATCCACAATGAACTAGCAACTATGGCGTGTAATGACAAAAAATTCTAACAGCTTATCCTTAACTTTTCATTCATGTGTATTTACCCACAAATCAACGTGAATAAAAAACCATTATTTGCTATGATTCGCGTTGATTTGTGAAATGCACCTATTTAAACACAGTTTGTAACTCGCAAAATATTCAACTCCAACCAATACCAAGTTTTCTTCTTTTATTTACCCATTTATCCTCCTCCTCGAGTATGCTATGGATTATGGATCTTCTTTTGGATCAGTTGCATGACTAGAGCAGAATGAGTTTTCTATATAATTCTAACTGTGCATCAAAGATATTAATTTACAATTGTCAATCACTTTACTGCAGACTGCACATGACTTATTTTCAGATAACAATGGCGTGAATAAAAGGGTTTAGTAGTACTACTGTATAAGCATGTTTACAATTATTGATACAGTAATAAAGCACAAACAAGCTAAAATGCATGCAAACACAATCTTTAAAATGGACGAAAATCAACGAAATAAATCGTTTTTAATAATAACTGCGACATTGACATTACATCCTTTAAGTTACAAACTGATTAAATTTTATCTGACAGGTTGACTTACCGTGATATTACACAAGTTTTAGTTGATCAGTATTTTGTTTATACTTACTCATGGTCACATCATAATGCATTTTATGGTAGATAATGCAATAAATGGTCACAAAACAATAAGTCATCATCAGTTTCTCTAAGACAATGCATAATGATAATGCGAATCGCAAACTATATGAGTTGCATTAGCAGGAACTGCGTAGGTGGCAGTTAGGTTGTGAGCTATTGCAATGGAAGTATGTTTGACTGACTCCTAGCTGGTTAAATATGAATAGGTGATGTGAATGTTTTGATTGATGGTGAATTAATTATAGTGGTAACTGCTACAAAGCGCCCATTCATAAGTGGTTGCAACAGAATTGCAAGAATATTTGTTTCATTAAAAACCACTTAATTATTACACTCGATGCAGCGGTACGCATATAATTGGATATTAGCAAATTATAAAAGTAGTAAAATATCCAAGCAAAACTGCATTGACAATGACACTCGTCCTGGTATTGATGTCACAATCACAGTAATAAAAATTGCGCAACGCTTGACTTACCTATTATGTTTGTGGGAGAAAACATTAATTTGCATGGCATGATCTTAAATTTATGTCTGAACTCTGAATTGTCTGTGATTGTCACATTTTGCATACGATTATAAATACACAGTCGTTTAAAAAATCGAACAAACAAATAAAAATTTGCTAAATTGTTTTATTTACAGGTAAAAGGCGAATTTCAAAAAGTTCTCTTTAGTTTCCGTGAATCGAGGTAAATGCCTTTAAAGATACTAAAGAGGACAAGCAAGCAGTACAATGTCGTTTCTAAATCGACTTTTGTCATCTCTGTGGAGCTTCTCGACAATGGGATTATGGAATGTACCCTGGACGCAGACAGCACAGGAAGGGACTGCCTTCTCAATATTTCCCAACGGCTAGGACTTCACCAGGTAATGCAACGCTGCAAAATTGTTGAAACCCACAGCCCACTCTAATGAAAAAATATCATTAAAGATTAGCTATACAGCATATTAACAAGCCATGTCACCAACCAATACTTTGAGCCGTGAACTATAATCTAATATTTGCATAATATGCTATTTTCCATACAGCCTGAATTTTTTGGGCTTCGCTACATTAGCCGAGGTGTACCTCCGCGGCAGCGATGGGTTGAATTAGATAAGCCGTTAAAGAAACAACTGGAAAAGAATGCTCAAGACTCTCAGCTCAGTTTAGGTGTCATATTTTACGTTTCGGATGTCACTGTTCTCAAAGATGAAATGACCAGGTACTACTTTGATTAGAATTCGTGTTCAAAATTTCATACCTTAGTACAACATGCTACTCAAATTCAATTCCTAAATATGCAAACAAACGTTGTATTTCTCGTAGATATCATTACTTTTTACAACTCAAAAGTGATATTATTGATGGCAAGTTACATTGCAACATTGAGCAAGCGATCTCACTGGCAGCGTATAGCTTACAAGCGGAGTTTGGGGACTACGACCCAGAGCGTCACACAGTCGAATACTTAAGGGATTTTGCCATTTTACCAAAAGTTCGTTCAATTTGATTACTTTTGGCTATATAACTTTTACTGCTTGATTTTTATTGACGCACCGTCGCACCCTCCCCCACATAAAACTAATCTCTAATTTACGCTCCTAGGATCTCACATCAGGGCAGAAATTTCCGGATATTAATGTGGATGTATTGTACGAAGCCGTTGCGCGACAATATGGTAGCTTGATTGGGTTTCCTCCACCTCTCTCAGAGATCTACTACATAATGGTAGCTCAACAGTTAGACGGCTACGGACAAGAAACCTACCCAGCCAAAGATGATAGTGGCAATGATGTGTTAATCTGTGTATCAGCAAATGGTTTAGTGATAAGACGAAGAGATTGGACTCACATCGCTGCATTCAGGTAGGCAGGCCCTTTTTTGGATTTACTGAAAGTTCCTAGAAAAGTAAGTTCCTAGAAGTTGTTCTGCTAGAAAATAATTCCTAGAATAGGAAAGTTCGTATACATACAAGATTCCTAGAATAGGTAAATTCTCATACATGC
>JAQIXX010003477.1:0-19531 GCA_034700605.1 Willowsia nigromaculata | reverse complement strand
CAAAACGCTTGAGAGGTGCAACGTAAAATTTAATATTTAGAGGTTTTCGACTATGCTCTATTCAATGGAAAAAGAATCATCAAAATTGGTCATTGGCTTATCCATGTGGTCCCATTGTAAGCAGCAGTAAAGTTCATTGGAATATTATGAAAATAATAATGACGATGGGGATGAGTGTGCGCATTTAAAATTTATTGGAAAAGCTTGCACAATCATAACAGCAAACCAAACCACTCATAACAACTTTTTGGCTCATTATAATCTCCGCGTACATTGTAAAATGCTCAGTGAACAAACTCAGACCCACTAACGGTGACGATAATGATGATGACGGAAAGAACAAACGTGCCGAGGAATACATATACAACTTATGTATATCAACCTTTTTTTCTTCATCATTCGTTTAGCTCGTCCCAGATATAATTCATTTATTACCAGGCCAGGTCTCATTGTTGAAGACAGGAGCAGGAGCGGTGGAACAGGAAGAAAGAAAAAAAAAATGTAAAAAGGAACCGACGAAATTTTTATAAAAATCCCACTACCACCACCAGTGGCTCCATTATGCATTATTATACGCTCACTTTGCATGTTAAAATTGATATTTACGTGGAGAAGCGTCGTATGGAAGGCAGTAGGGAGGAGAATAAAAATGAAGGCAGTTTTTAGAGCAAGTGGTGAGAAACGCCACAAAAAATGATTTTTCTTCCTTTTCTCAAGCGAAAGCCAAAAAACAACAATAATAATGCAAACAAACGTGGTCCATATTTTGATAATAATAGCATATTGTAGTAAGAGATGCAGTATATCACTTTTAGGTACATGCGCCCCAGAATAAAAGGTAAGAAGAAAAGTGAAACAAAACAGACTTGAATGTGTACATGAACCATGAAGAGAATTTAGAACATTACGTATGTATTATAAAATATAATCAGTTTCCACCCGTTTTTTTTGCTCCCGCTAGGAAGCCAAGATTACTTTCATCTTTTTTTTTCCTTCTCAGCAAACTCCCAAATCCAAAGAAAACAGCGAGCTCATTATTCACACAGCCAAATTTAGACCAAAATACCTAAAGGGAAGTAAAGGAGATGTGGTTCACGGATGGTGGGAAGAATTCAAATTTCTTTTGGGAATCTGCACTCTACCAATTTTAAAGCGAGGAACACCGACTTTCTCAAGACATCTACCGACTTCTCATTCGTCACTCAACTCTTTTCTTGATCTTGATATTATCCCAGAGTATGCAAACAAGCTCTACGCAGATGATGAAGAGCGGTGTTCAAGAAGCAGACGAAATAAAAAACAACAAAAACGAAACTTTTTTTTCCTTTGAAAAGTTTCTCTTCCTGCTTATTTCGTGTGTTCCGCATATTATTCATCCTCATATACATAACACCATAACATTTACTACACATTACCTGAGTTTCCTTTTCAAAACTCACGTAGAAAAGTTGAAAGTCCGCCCTGTGTTCTTTCAGTTTCGGGAAAACAAAAAAAAAAGTTATGAAAGAAAATCTCTGGTGAATTTTTCCACTCCTCTGGTCATACTATATGGAGAGCACATGCTTGTTTCACTTTTTTCAGTTTAATAATACGAAAGAAAAACATAGAGCAGCTTGTTTCATATCACCTTCCTTCACGTGTGGATACTCACAATATTATCCTATTTTTCATAATAAATATTGTTTTCCTCCACATAATTTTACTGCCTTCCATATCGAATCAGTTATAATAACGCCGTTTTTCTTCCTTGCACAGGAAGCACATCTGCTACGAAAAAGTCAGAAAAAAAGGTCCATGGTCCATGTTCCATACTTTTCAGAGCAGAGCAGATAGTAGACCAGGTGGAATCAATTTTTTTCCTTTGTCAGATAAGCAAAATGTCTGCTTAAATTTCCAGTAAGGTAGTTGCAAGATTATGAAAATAAATCTAATACCAAGTCATGCATGCATATAAAAATCATTCCAGAAAAACTTCCGTTTTCACAGCCGAAAACCATATATAAACCGTATTTTCTACTGTTATTCTTGGAACTTACAGACATATGTAGAGATTACAAGATCTATTTCTCACCACCAGAAACCATGCCATGCTCCATTCTACTTAAATTGTGGCTTGGCTTGACTTGGCTTCGTCTCTGGACTGGGAAGGCACGAAAGTGAAAAATGAAATGAGATATTGTCTGGTTTGGTCTCCACGCACTCACACCGGCTATTTTACATGCATGAATGTCTATGCAAAGGAGGAGGAATGCAATCGGCTATCCTTCTCATCATCATCATCAAACTATCAACTTCTTATTCCTTCTCATTTCATCTTCCATCTCTACAAAAAAAACTTGCATTTTTACAGTCGACCAGGCACGCAGCACTGGAAAATACAGAGAGCCGCCTTTTTTAACAACCTTTTTCTGTGCTCTACACCACCAACATTGTAATCGCAAGAAGGAGAACTGGAGAAAAAAAAATTATATAAGTTTCTCATTTCATATCTCCTTTCTTCTTCATCGCTTTTAACTTGTCCAAGAAAACCCGTAAAGGAGAGGAGAGATTCTCGGAGAGAGAGTGAGAACTCTGTGATCTAGATAGAATAAGAAGAACAGCAATGCGGACACTTTTGTAAATAATGCACGCTTTTTTAGCCACACGGAACAGAACGGAACATGGAGAACAACAAGAAAACCCACACGAAAAAAGGAGAGGAACATGCTAACAAACATGAATTCTTTTCTACCCATCTAACATTCTACTACTTTACTTCGAGAAGCATTCCATTACTTTCCTCATAATTTTTCATCCAGTCCATAAAATGTATACCAAATGATAATAGCAGGCCGGGCCAAGCCAAGCCAGTGCAAAGCCTCCAGGGCACTTGTTCTTCTCTTCATCCGATCTTTTTCATGAAACAAGAAACAAAACTGTGAAGATGAGCAAACCAATGCATGTATATAGAGAGGTATGACTGGAGACTCTTTCAAACATGCAAACATTTTTATGGATTCCTAAAAAAGCTGCAAGCATCTTCCCATTCTCATAGACTGTATATTTTTCTACATTTTTCATCATTTTTTTTTCTTCACAAAAAAAATGAAAAAGGTCTACAGATCCTGGACTGGAGTCTCTAAAAGATTCACAAACAGCATTTAGCAGAAAAAAAGAGATCTTCTCCAACCGGCCGACTGACTGACCATCTTTTTTACAACCAGCCAAAAACTCCATAGACCAAAAAAAAGTGTAGCCAAAACCCAAACGAGAAAGAGATACTGTGGAACTGGATACTATGACGGACTCTGAGAAGCAAAAGAGGTTACTGAAATATGACCACTGGCAAAACAACAGTGCACATTAACCATTACCACTCTACTGCATTTCCAACCACACTAATAAATGGTATGGTGCATGCCATAAATATCCCATCCAAAAAGAAGAAGAATCTTCCTTCCTCCTTTTCCCGTCCACTTCTCTTCTCTCACATCATCTTGTTTACTTATTTACTCCAATCCAAGAAACAAAAAAGGAGCCTTTAGTTTAACTGGAAGTTGTACAAAAAAGAAAGTGAGGAAGATCCATATTTTCCCATTTTTTTTCTTCTACAACTTCCATAAAGACTGTTTATTGCTACCTAAACTTCCATTTCATGCTATGTATTATGTTGTATGTAAACAATGTAATAATGCAATTGGACAATGGGAACGCAATTCACAGAAAAAAACCTACCTACCTACCTACAATATATAAAGTGGAAAGGAGAATTAGTTTATACCATGCCATTCAACATTTATTTCAATCCACTCGTGTGCTCCCCGTACATTACCGTTATCGCCATCACTTGTTTGACTTTGACTTGTTCATCGAGAAAATTATGAGATTACTTCTTTTTTTTTTGGGCTTTCTAAGTGGAGAGGAGAAGGAAAAAAATCTATAAAAAAGTAAAATAGTAAAGCATGTCATGTCATGAGCAATCGAGTGCACAAACAAAACATAAAAAACTACAAGCGCAGTAGTGCTTCTACCAGTTTTTTCTTCTATTTTATTTCTCACATAATAACAATAACTTTTTTCCATAATAGTAATAATAAACCTACATCTCTCTTTTAACATATATAACTAACCGCTGAGAAATTTTTATTTTTTAGAAGAATTTGTGAGGATTCCCTTTTATATATCTTGTTTCCAAAAATAGAGAATAACATCAGGTACATTTTTGTCGATCGGTTTTTGTGGTAGCCCTCGTCACACAGCTAGGAATACGGTCAAAAAAATATATAAAAACGCAACAAGCTTTTCAATTTATGGATCAATTTTTATACTTATCCTTCTCCGTCGGGGCTCAGGTGAAGCTTCTCTCTCTACACCGAGCTATTTTACCGTTACATTATTATTATGTGGCGGCACGGCAAACACAAGTAAATAGGTAGCATAAGTGATTATTATGATGGTGGCGGTCTTCTATAGGCTTCAAACATGGCATGATACGATAAAAACGTGGGAGCATCATCATCGTACCACCACCACCACTGGCCATACTGTAAATAATAAATTCCTCTGTTCTTTCCCGACTTTCCGACACGCTCATTCAATTCATATCATCGTCAGCATCATAGTCAGGTCGTAATTTTTGCAATAAATTAGAAAATATAGTGCTGTTTTCCTGAAAACGATTAGCAAAGCAAATAAGACGGAATAGAAATGCACAAAAAATGTTGCTTGCCTTCTCCACTCACTTTACTTGACTTTTGGGAGGGTCGCTGATATATTCTCATGATGCAGAGAAGTAGAAGTTACACACGTCATAAGGATAGATAAAAAAAATTTGTTTGGTTTTGCGTCATTTTTTTTCATATGGATGCAAAAAAATATTTCTTAAGAAGAATCAACTACCCATGAATACACAGATAACGAGAGGAGTAGCATGCCTGCTGCATCAATGACGGGGGATTCCGCGTAAAACACACAAAATGAAAAATAGGATGTAAAGATGAAGTTAATTGGCTTGTGCTGCTGTTACGGCTCACAAGTCATAATAGTCTAGTAGATAGAAAGAGAGAGCGGAAAGAACAAGTGAAACATCTCAAGTTAAAAACTGCTCATGTTTTCTATTATTTTCATTTCATATCATCCTGATGATATGTATAATTTTACGTAATAAAATGTAAAGGAGCCATTATTACTGCAGCGTTAGAATTTAATGATGATGATACATCTTTAAAACATGTGATTATTAAAAGCGGAAAAGGGAGAGAGGAATCCCGGAGCTTTCTATAGTGTTGAGCATGGAGAGATCACTCTGAAGACCTAGTTTTCTGCACTCAAAGAGATCTCCATAAAATGAATGAAGACAATTTCTTGTTCCAGCACCACCAACCAGCATCGGAGAAGAAGCCATATTTACAAAATGGTTTAGCACAAAACTCTCATGAAGATTCCACTTGTACGAAAACTTGTACAAATACTATTTCAAATGCCGCATGTATGCAATAAAAGGAAAATATTATAGTTTTGTGTATCTCTACATCCAAGAAGATATGAAGGGAATTGATGGTGGTTCGTTGGTTTCGTACAAGTAGGAATAGGAATGCGGTGAATTTTTCTCTCAATAGAGAAAAACTTGCGAGAGAAGAAAAGGAGTAGAGACGGGTACCAAACCGCAACTCCATTAAAGTCATATAGCGTGGTAGTTATGTAGTCATGTAATAATGACGATGATGACGTCTGCTCGTTTTCTACAATTCCTTGCATACCTAAAGTGCTAAAAACAGTGTACCACTAGAACTGCTACTACCAGCAGTACCACCACCAGTTCAACAAGTACCAAAAAACTAAGTAGAAAAAAAATATAACTGAAAAGAAATGAGTGAACAAGGAACGAACACACAAGCACTTGCTTTATGGCATTATCATATCGTCATAATCGTATCATATCATAAAACCCATTTTTGCATATGGCAAAAAAGTAGTTTTTAGTTTTTAGAACGAGTTCACATACAAATGCGATAAGAAAATGTACGTGCATGTGTGAGACTGAGCTTGAATGTGTGTGTCTCGCATATCAAATTTCTTCATATGTACTTTTTTTTCATTCTCCACTTCTTCCAAAGAAACAGTCATGATGATGATCGTAATAAATGAGGTCATATTCCGAAAAAATTCCAGGAGTGACGACGACCATGTTGGGGAGTGAGCGAAACAAGACGTTTGTTTTAAACGAAAAATGTACATGGAGGAAAAGTGAATATGGGTGAGCAGGAAGGATGGAGATCTCGGTAGGTGGTGGAGGTGCTGTTAGTTTCCTGCAAAATGGATGAGAGAAATGATGATTCTCTCTGTAGAAAAAACAGGAATCAAGAAACTCGCAGAATATGTGTGTATCTCTGTGATAAGTATGCAAGGACATTACGGAGTGGCGGAATTCATAAATATTTTGCAAAACTCCATCTCTTCCTTTTCTCTAAGCCTTGTCTTTTGATGTGTGTGTGTGGTGGAAAATCCTCATGAAAATAAAAGTAGAATCGGAACAGAGGAAGCGAGCACATTATCGTGATGTAATTTTTATCCCCAGAAAAATTGCTTGTTTCAAGTGTTGGATTGGATGAAATGCCGAAATAAATGACGGAAATAAAACATGGAATAAATATCAAAGATAGAAAAAATTATGCTTATATATTTTTGTAGGAAATGCATAATCTCACGTTCACGCTCATATATCTCCACTAAAATGCTTGGAAAACGATATAAAGTCATGTTTCTGCTGCTGAAAATTGAAATCATACCATTTACTACACATCAGCTTGATAAAACGCAGAAAAGTGTATTTGGCTGACATAAAAGTTAACCACCCATCTTTTATTAGCCAATTCTTCACTCATTGTCAGTTATTTTTTGCCTGCTCCCTTTCCAATCTCATTATTTGCAAATGATTCCATATTTTCAAAAAATTATTTCGTCTGGCAAGCTCATAGACATTCATTCTTCTGGCTAACATTCAAAACATCAAAGCTCAACTGGCACACAGGTAGGGCGACACTTGTTACGATTTACAAATGTCTGCCTGCAGCAGCAAATTTATCTAAAAGACTAACACAAACTGAATGAAAGTTTAATGGGATTGGGATAGGCACATAGTCTTGTTTAAACATAATCTCAAATCAACAGCGATCCCAAACGCTAATTTATTCATCTCAAAAGAGACCAGAAAAAAAATTGTATGCGGAATACGGAACGAAAAGTCAAAGTGACCAAAATGCTTTTGCTGCAGAGTTAATGATCATGATAAAACTAATTATCCCTCTAATTATTATTCTTGATACATCCCACTCTCCGAGCAAACGAGTGTAAACTGCTCAGGTAAGCAAATTAATATAAAATGAATCACATAATATATTAATTATCTTTTGAACTCTGAACTGCAGGATAGGATATTACCAGTCAAAGCAAAAGTGGCACAAAACTTGAAAACACAGCATGAATCCATTTTCCTTTCCCTTCTCTCGTATAAAAAACAGCGACTAGGCGAAACGAAACCAAGATCAAAAGGAGAATAACAAAGTAGCAAAATTTGCAAAGTGAAGTGTGATGTCATTCGAGAATGACATGACTAAAAGCACTACTGAATACACGATACATAAATATTATGTGGTTGAAATAAACACAGAAATAAAGCATGATTTAATAACATACACGTTGATTATTACTACTTTTGATTGCAATAAACAAAGTAATTTATATTACTGTTAACAATGACTGCCTCCATAATACATAGCATATTTACGACCACAAGGCTAGAAGCAATTTTAATTTATGATATAACCCTGAGCTGTTATTCCTGTCGTATGAAAAACAAGACTCGCTTGCATAAATGACTCCTCTAACTCCGAGTCAGTTTAGATTTCGTTTGGATCACCACTAATTAATGATGACGCTGACAGAGCACGTTGCATAATCGGAGGAGGCAAGCCGAAAACCAAAATACTATACAGATGTCCAAACTTAAAATGTAGCACAGAAAAAATAAGCTACATAACCTATTATACTCCGCTTAAGTTTAAGTCCTCCTCCTCTCGTAATAATAATCATTTTGTTTTTAACTGTTTTTTTGCACGTCAACAGACAGATCAGTTCCCTGTATGTGCAAAAATGCAACAAACACGGAGGTAAAAAATGCGTTCACAAAATATCAACTCATTTTTTTCCTGGTCACTTTGCCAAAAACTTTTAAAAAAAAGATCATCAGTTTGACTTTGGCTTCTTGTGAACCGAACCTTAAAACTCATTTTTTACTCTTTATCAACCTACTAAAAAAGTTTTGGCAGTGGAAAACTCCTCTTTAGAAAAACACTGTAGGCACCTGCTGCAGTAGCACATTTTACAACAAGTCATCTCGTGATAAAAGCGATAAACAAAATTTACCACTACTAATTTTCATGTGTCGGCCCATATGTAAATGAATAGGTATACACAACACAATTTTTTTTATGTAAAAAAGATTCAAGGTGGAATAGTGAGCTGTGTGAGATGAGAATATGCAGAGAATTGCAGTTTTTATTGCATTGCGAAACGAAAAATGTATGGAAGACTTGTACTGCATCGGATGACATGATCTTATGGCGTGATCTGATACTACAGCGAAAAAAAAATTCGCTTTCCTGCGGTTTATATCTTTTTTGCAATGATGTTTGTATAGTAGCCTATTTCTGCTTTTTCTCACGACTTTTCAAACATTCAAGAAACTCATTTTTTTCATCATATTATCTGCTCATCTTCTCGAGAGAAGAACGAAACTACTTGTCTCGTTTCCAACTTGCAGTTGAACCGCAAACCTCCTTATCATCTTCACTCACTTTCTGCTCATGTAACTGATCCAATCATAATCATTTAACTTGAGAATATTTTTAAAGCCTACAGTGTACACACACTCCTTTTTTCCTGCTCTACTTGCCGTAAAAAAACGAAGAAAAAGTGTATAATAAACTGTAACCCAAACCACATGAGAATCTCTCTCGGAGGAGAAATAAACGTACAAGTTGTGTGCTTCGTGTCGTGAAATCATTATCAGTAGCTCTTATGCAAAAAAACTCACACAAGTTTACACACACATCTCTTAACAAATTGCTTTCCCTTTTTTTTATTTCGTATATTTTTTTGGCTCATCCTCCACCATCTCTTCCTAGTCGTCAACCAAGAGGGAATCTTCCTTTCAAAAAAAGGAGCATTCATTTTACACAAATTTTGCACAGAATTCCCAGTGGAACAACCTTGCTCTCTTTTGCAAATTTTTTTTCTATTTACCAAGCGCCCCTCCATTTCATTTATGCGCCTATTTTATTTATGATATTTACTCCGTCATGCTCCACTCTCCATCATTAATGTCGTTCCTTGTTTGATAAGCAGAAAAAAATGGAAAAGTACAGAGATTAAAATATTTTCAGAAGGGAGATATTTTAATGTGTAATCTAAAAATAATTAATAAATGCGCAATTTAGCAAAAGGGAACGGACGGAGGTAAAATAAATTTCCCAAGTAATTGCCATATCTCTCATCTCTCTTCCTTTTTTGATTGATGGATACACGACGAAAGTTTACTTTGTAATCTGGCAACTGTCGAGGGAGAGTAAAAATCTGCAAACAATTCCACGAAAGAAAACTTCATCAAGCTGAATAATCTCGCAGAAAAGAGGCAGCAGCAACAGTAGCACCATGATCATCATCGTTCTCAGCAAACAAGCTATAACGCAATATTAAGTACACATTACACTGTGCAAAGATTCACTATTTATTTTGCCACTCTCCATCACTCATTTCCAGTCAAGATTTTTTTTATCAGTAGAAGCAGCAGAGCACCCACGTTACTTGGCTTGTCCTCATCATGATTGAAATCTTGTTGTCACATCGTACAAATATATCTCCTCTGTTTTTCTCATCCTCACTGTCTTTCATCCAAGTAATTTATATGTTTTTTTTCTCATCTCCATTATCATTATGAGGCGAGCAAGGTTATAAAAATAGAGTCTCTGCCTACAGCTTAAAATGCTTTCTAACTAATAAGTTGGTTAATACTCTGTGATTGTTATTATCATCATCTCTCGTGAAGATAATGCTCATCTGCTCATATCAAGTCATAAGTTTGATCAACAGCTCATCGCAGAGATTCATTTTTAAAAAAAATATTCAGATTGTATGTGTCAATGATGAAGATCACATGATGAAGATGATTCTTCGAACGAAAATTTTTGTCATATCTATTTGCTTTATTACTTGTCTTCATACATTTATGAACTATATGAGTGAACATTTTCCCTTATCTGTAGTGAAGGGTGCACGTATCCAATCCAGTCCAATCCACGTCATCTTTCTTGTCAGTAGAGGAAAAAGAGAATTACGTGAATCGTGAATCCAATCTAAAAAAACGCTCTCAGAGAAAATGCGACTTACAAACTGACTACGTCCATTAGCAAAGCAAATATACAGTCGCACTTGCCATGTTCTCACTCAACCAACTCATCTATCAACTCTTTTTTTTTTCCTGAAAATCTCGTATAATAATAAGTTCATCTTTTTTCTAGGTACATTGACATAATAAACTGTGAAGAGTGGGGATAGTAGAGGAGATGCGATTACGAGTAATAGAAATGGAAGATGAGATGATGAGGAATACAGAGGCAGGATATGATGCCTTGAAGAGAGGAGATGTGATTGTGAAATGAAGTGATGATGACATTTTCTCAGCTTCTTAAAGAGAACGAAGAAGACAAGGAGATGAGATGAGCGTGTGCGAGAGAGAGACACAGAGAGAAAATCAATTCTCTTCTCCAAACTTCATTTTCATCATCACCCAATCCAAGAAGTTTTATTATTTTACGCAGCAGTCATACACAGACGAGCAGAGAATAGCAGATTATTAGAGAAGAAAAGAAGTTGTGAAGAGGTTACGAGAGATGTGGAGCTTTTTGGTAAGTCACAAGAGTCAAATAATATGTATATTGACTCTGGGACTCATGGCTCATCGTCATCTCATCTCCGCTAAACTAAAACTAGAGCTTGTGCACAAAAAAAGCTCTGAGTGTGTACTATTTTTTTCGCAAATGGGAGCAGCCAACCAGCTTAAAAAAAAGTCTTGAGTTAGTTAAGAAATATTGAATTGCGAAAAAGAATAATGGCTTGTTTGAATGGGACATAGTCAATTGAATCATCTATAGATCCATGAGGAATAATATGACAAAATGACAAGAAAGAAAGTTAAGTCAAGTCAAAGTGGTAAAGTAGCAACTTTTTGCTGGCTTTGCTTTTCGCATGACTCATATCATCAGAATAGAATAGCAAGCAGTGGTGGCAACAGTGTAAGAAAAGTAGGTGATGATGTGAGGGAGGAGAGACACGGATAGGAGATGAAAAGGAGACGAGAGGAGAGACTGATAATAAAACAAGTTGGTAAAGAGAAAAACTTTTTCCTCCAAACGATCCTCATGATGAGCTTGTTGATTATTATTATGGGCAAAAGTTTGAGCCATTTAGTTTTACACAAGTAATAATATTCATGGTAGAACATGCAAAAAAAATTTCATGTGCTCGTATGTGTGGTAAGTTGTAAGGTTAAAAGTAATGCTCCACAGACACGACAAATTATATTAGCTTCTTATTGTCGTTGCTCATTACTTTTATCCTACTACCCACAAAAAACTATTAGATCTGTCAGTAGAGTTTTTTTTCAGCTCAGTGAGCATTACAAATTGGCTTCAAATACTGTTAACATTTAATGTAAAACAAGCTTTAAAACAAGAACAACAGAAAGCAGTTATCGCCTAATCTGTGGTGAACAAAATTGCAAAATAGTTCATCATGTCAACATTTTGTACAGCATATTCTAAACTTTTTAAATTGTCAATCACGAAAAGCTTCTATGTCCTTCACATCTTCGCCTTTGACAACTCATTAGACAATCAAATTGCCCTCAATCATCTACAAATGCTCCACTAAATTACAGCATATCAGCTTCATTAATTTGCCCACATGCCCACATTTAATATGCAAACCGACTAGAACTTTCAAAAATACTTCCATTTTCTCCTCATAAGTTTGCAATTTTCTCTGGAAATTTAGTCACTTGTGTAATTTCCCTTTTATATAAGATGTTTAGCTGGTAGTTGTTGTGTCACCAAAAAGTTTGCAGCTACTTTTTTGCACGCCACAGTTCCCCCACTCCCTTATTCATAATCCACTCGACCTCCTTTACACGCAATTGGCAACTTACTGCTGCTCCTTTCTAGACATCATACCAAACCAGCAGATTGGATTTTCGAGGGCATTGAAAATTTCTTGAAAAACTTCAAACAATCTAGTCCTCATTTATTTTAATACTCTATTTCTGGCGACATTTTAAGACACAACGACACGACCAAGTAGTACTACCAAATCGCACTATAATTCCATGGAACAAGTTTTCTGTTTACTCTTCCGCCAAAACACATTCATTTACCAACTCTACTCTACTTACTCACTTTTACTTTTTTCCACTACTCATCTCATCTTTAAAGTTTGTTGCTTTTCAAAATTACGAACTCCCCATGCCGGCTTTGGCTTTGACTTGATCGCAATTATTACTTCTTTCCTTGCCCTTTTGGCATTGGCAGCTGCCCATCCGAATTTTGAAACTTTGCAGATTGCTCCTCATGTAATAATGTAGATAAATAAATACACACTAATGACATAACTTATCTTCTAAATTGGGGAATACAGTTGAGTTGCAGAAAATTGTGCAATAATACTCGCAGATAAAAACTGTACTGTTGCTCGTGCGGGTCTCTATCGCCTTGTTTTTTAGTTGGATGGAAAACTTTCCTCCATGAAGACTTTCTCGAAGACGACGGAGAAGAAGGCAACTCCTTTTTGTATGCTGTGCATGCACATGTCATTCCCATAACTTGGCTTCATACATATTATATAATTCTCTGTATACTCATATTATTTTGCTAAAAAAAGCAAGATGATAATATTAAGAGGAAGATGACGATGGTGGCATACTGGTTGGTTGTGTGTGCGCGGTGGTATGGTAGTGGCACCAGTGATGCATCTTGTCTTGTCTTAAATTTCAAGCAAAAAGACATACGCTCTCCTCTCATCTCTCTCTACAGGCTTTTTTCTTTCTCCTGCTATTATAATGGAAAATGGTTTTGGCCTAGAGCCAAGTGCCTGTCAATTACTTTATGGAGCATAATAATAGTATGTTGATGATGATCATGATGCCGCGTTTCTCTCTCCGAATCCTCTGTCTTTTTCTCCTTTTCCTTTTTATAACTTCTTATGTTCCTCCGAAAAAAACTCCCAGTTTTTCTTCGCCCATCCATAAAAACCACTGTGCACTATGCACACAAAAACCCATATAATAATGCAATCATATAAAATTTCATTTCACTCCTTTTTCCTTCAAATATTTAACCCTTCCCATTTCATATTTTTCTAATGTTTCGTCTTTTTACGAAAGGAAATTTTCATTTATTCTTAAATCCTCCACAAGGGGATATCAAGTCATAAAAAGTTTGCTCTTCTCAGCTTGGCATCAAAATCATATTTCAAAGTAATGCGCACACAGCAATAAAAAAAGTAATTCTCAACAATGCAATCTTGCACTCCAAGAAGGAAAACACGTGTAAGAAAAAAAATATGTCCCTGTCATCAAAGCAAACAGAGAACCAGAAAAGTGCACCAAAAACAGAAAGAGGATCAATAGGATCTCATTGTCTTTTTTCATGACAATCACCAAAAAAACAAGAACAAATACAAATACAATGAAATGTCGTCACATGAGTAGAATGATTGTTGTGTGTTGTGTAGCACACATTTTTTTCCTTGCCATTTCAATCAAATTGGTTGAGAAAAGTGATAGAACAGGCTCGTCATCGTGATCGTGTCCTCTCTCTGTCAACTGTTGATCCGGAATGGACAAAAAGGACAAGAAATCGACAAGAACGAGAAGATGTGAAAATGATAAGAAGATCAACATTATTCCTCGAGTATGTTTTTTTTTTTGGTCACCCATCATCTCTCACAATTCTTTATCATTGATCCTTGTCATTTATCAGTGATTTGCAATTTTGCACTAAAAAAATTATACAATTTTATTTACCAATCGTTTGTCTCCTCTCTGCAGAGAGCATTTAATTTATAAATATTTAATCGTCCCATGTCCTTTTTTATTACCATTATTTATTCGATTTTGAAATTAGACGTGACGCTGTGATGTCAACTACCTGCTCATCTACGTCCGCATAAGAGAACTCTCTAAAGGAATGCTGAAAAACAAGGTGCGAGCATCACTGACTTCCTTCTGCTTCTTTTACAGCTCGTCACTTTAGCCAATGTAAACTTTGATAATTTGAGGAGGACAAAAATATTAAAAGATTAGAGAGAGGTGGTACGACCGCTATCATCTTCTTGCCTGTCTCAATCATCTTCTTCGAAAAATGTTTAAATGCGCATCATCGCACACATTATTTATTATCGTTCAATGTACATGAGCTCTATGTCATCTTATTATTGTCAGTTTTTGTATTGAGCAACTCAAAACGTGAAAAAAAAGTCAAAGGTCTTTAAAAATAATGTGGAGGATAGCAGCAAAAGAGTTGAGTGATTCTATGCGTGGATGGATGGAACGGACGTTAATGAACTTATATCACTTCTTTCTGTCTTTCTCGTTCCAACACAAAAATAATATGATATTCAAGTTGCCACTTTTCTTATCGCATCTTCTCCTTTTTCAACTTATTTTCCATCAATACCAGACCACTTCTTTTTCGTTTCAAAAGGAGACACACACTTCGTTTTTTAATTGGATTGGAAACAGAAGTGAAAATGAGTGGCACTACTTGTTAGAGATATTCATGATGATATGTATTTGTGCACGTCCATGATACGTGCACAAATGAATGGACTATATGGCTTCTTGGAAAATTGAGAAAATGAAAATTTTTTGGCAACAATTCATGCTACGAAAATGGAATGGCGACAAAATGGAAAAATAATGATGTGATGAGCATATTACATAATAATAGATATTTTTTCTAAAGAGAGTGATACTCTTAATGAGCTGACATGGCTAAAAAGTTTGTAGACAAAAAAGAATTAAAAAGAGTGTTTAAAAAACTTACGTTGTCACCGACTCCACGGGCTGAATGAGCGAGACAAAGAAGTGTGACCAGAAGAAAGTAGAACAGTCTTGTTGTTGGGGCCATTTTGGTAAAATGTATAATTTTTTGATGTTTTCGGTTGAAGTAATAAGTAGCGATGTGGTTCTTGCCAAGAAACAAGCGTACAAAATATAGTTGAGTAGTAGTTTTATGAAGAGGCAGAGAAAACTTAAGTTGACACGCGTCTGATTATTATATGTATACCTTACACAAACTTGACTCTAAACTAATAAGCTAATTAGCTAATATCATCAAAATTTAAGTTGAAAGAACACCTGAACAAGTAGAAGACGTCCTGGACATTTAATGCTAAAAGCTAAATATATAGGTATTTTTTTATATTCTCTCTAAATACCTATCTATCTTTTACTCAAGATGATTGAAATTGTAGAAAATGGAGTTGGAAAGTTGAACAACAGCAAATAGAAAAGAAATACATATAAACTAATAGTTATGGTGTATCACCCACTAAGAAAAACTAAAACTTCTTTGTCTAGCTATCTATCTTGTATAAAAGCAGGTTGCTGTATTTTTCGAGATGATAATAGGATGACCCTCTTTTCTCCTGGCTGGATGTCACCATACGACATGCGTCACAACCCTTTTAGCTGATTAGAGACAGAAAGAGAGAGAGAATCCTGCTTCCACACAAAAACACTTTTAAGAGATGCGTCTATTCTTGCCTTCCCAAAGTCTGTGTGTAAGATTCTCAATAGGATTAGCTTTCAAAAGATAACTGACATTGAGGGACACACGAGGAGCACCACTTCTTTCTCTGAATAAAAAGAAAATATATCTCTCAACTCTTGTGAAAACTCTCACTTGTTCAATCAATCATTCTTCATTTCGCAATGAAGCGAACCAGACGATGAAATTTTCACGTTTTCTCGCGAACTAATGCCTTTTCTTTGAATTGATTCTGAAATTCTGATTCTCTAATTCCAGGAGCTGGTGTAGAGGATTTACTTCCAAGACATCAAAAAAGGGTCACGTTTTCCCCTGAACTGGTATCACGTGAAATGGGAGGAGATGACGATGATGAAAATTCCTTTTTTCTTCAAGTACCGCACGTGCGTCTGCTATTCCTCCAATTTTCTCACAAAATCTGATAATTTCCTCTTTTTCTCTCAAAAGAATGAAACTACTAACTTGCGGATAGAATGACAGGTGTAGATAAACGTGACTTTTAGATTTTTTTTTCGTCTTTTGTGTCAGAGTCGAGGAGTGACAAAGGGAAACAGTTGTTTGCAAGATGGGAAGATATTTTCCGAAGCTTCTATTTCTGGACTTTTTGACTGATTGATCTTTGTGGAAGCAAAGACTAAAGAGTTGTCGAGTGGAGTGGCATAAATGAATTGGTAATTAGGGTGATGGAAAGTGTTGATGATATGATAGGAAATATATCGCTGCTGCTTGGAACGAAGCGGTTGGTGGTTTGGTTTGGTTTTGATGGTGAGAGCTTTTGCTGATGCCGTTTGATGGCTGGACTGAATTCTCCAATGGATGCGATTTTTTTTTAGCTTTGCTTCTTGTTAGTCATCCAAAAATGATACACCGCTTGACTCTTGCTACTAGAGAGTGGAATCCAATGATGAGCTCAGATTATGGGCGGATCGTCTCTGGTGACAGTGGCAGATAATTGGTGTCCAAAATGTAGACCACTAAAACCACAAGCTTTTACGTCTGGTGGCCTGTCGGTTGAGCGATAATTTTAAGCGAAAATGGTGATAGCCGCTTCCCCTAAATTCCAAGAAAAAATAATAATATTTAAGTTAGTTACGCACACACAAATCCTTGCACTTGCACCCTACAAACCAATGTGACATTTTCATTAGCCTCCGCAATAATAATTGAATGAGCTACTAGCTGTTAATTAATGATTATGACAAGTCATTGCGCAATCTTTCACTTAAATGGCCAATCTTATTCTTTGACTCACAATTTCACAGCAAATTACCAATCTTAAGCTCGTGAATAAAATTACTGTAACGAGAGTGGCCATGCAAATCGTAAAGTTTATTTTTACAACCAACAGCGTCATTTTTTTATGGACAGGCCACGTGTGGCTACAAAAATGTTATCGGGAGTGGACACGGCTAGAGAAAAATAAACCACCTATTCACGTACTACATGCTCTTTTCATAAAAGGTTTTTCGACTCTCAGGTATTTTTGATGAATATGATATGATTATTATGTAGATATTCATGATAGGTACTTAAAGTGCAATGCAAACTGGAAAGGTGAAGGTTAATTGAGTACACACGAGAGCCGAGACCAAGACCACCATCCAGACACATAATATTTCTTATTTGCAAAAATTATTCATTCCTCTACATAGTCTCGACAAAATGCATGCATCATGACAGAGAAGAATGGAACGCCATCATAACATCCAGGCATTTTTTTTTATTCAGGAAGAAAAGGAAAAGCCCATTTTTCCCATTCTTTTTGGTTCATTCATTTTTAATGCCAAACAAACAAGAAAAAAAGTCTAGGCAAATTCGCAAAATGTTATTCCCTTTTTTTACTATTCAAGGCCATTCTCGTCGTGTGATATTGTGGGTTTCTCACAAAAAGTCAATTTTTTTTTGGCTAGGATGTCATGCTTTTTTCGCATATGCGAAAAAACCTTGCAAACCCTAATTAAGTAATCAATTTATCATGAAAAATCTGATTGTATAGTGGCGTATCAAATTAATCAGAATGTAACAGTCAATTATTCATTTTCCAGGTAAAATCGATATTTGTACATGCACAAAAATACAGCGAAAAGCCATTCCACAAAGGTTATTATTAATATTTAAACAAAATGTTGTGTAAAATGACTCACCCGAGTTGTCAAAAGTGTTAATGAAAATTGGCGACGGTCTAGATTGATAATGAAACCCGAATTAAATTGATTTCCAGTTCCACTACTGCACTCACTAACACTTAATTATTCCCACGTCAAAAAACTAGAGGATTTTCTCCAGTCAAACTGTCAACTAAATTCCACCAAGGATCGATAGTTTTTTGTCCTGGAGAAAAATGTCAAAGTCAATGACGTTGATTTAATTAAAGGTACATTATCTTTTGGTCTAATAAACTCAAAAATTCCGAACCGAACACCACTTTTTCAGGGACACGCAGTTCTCTACGTTCTGCTGATCGATAATCGATCCGACACAAAAAAAAATAAACTACTAAACCAACTCAACAACAACTGATTTAACTGAACAACTAGACTGAAATTGTTTGAAGATAAGCCAACTATTTGCTCTTATTGTGTAAAAAAATTTCAACACTCCATTTAAAGCACCTCTTATTCTTCTCCAGCAGTTATATTTAACCACTTAAAAAATAGAGTGTTAATGATGCACTTTATTCAATCAAGGACAAGTACTCCAATTTATCTCTACTCACCTTACACAACACAACAACAGCTTGCATTACTCTCTCTGAAAAAAAACCTCATTCCAGCCGTCAATCCAAGTTAATTGTCAAATCAATACGGAACTCCAGCGCACACACAGAAACACTCCTTTCCAGGTAATTTTTCTCCAGCAAGAGGTTTTTTTCCCTAAGTCCAGCAGTGAAAATATATCACCTGATGGTTCCAATGCTGAATGTGTCGTTAGAAAACAAACCCAATTTTACAGCTTGTCCAGGAAAAAAATTTCGCATATTTTTTTTCTCCAGCAGTTTACCTTTTAACGTACGTCACATAAGTAAATTCACACAGGATTCCCCGTTTAATTTTGAATAGCTCTAAATTTTTCATAAATCTGGCGTTCAACCGAACAACACATTTCCAGGTATTTATAGAGGCTTGAAATTCCTGGAAAAAATTAGAGTCACACATGCCAAACTTAAATATGTCCAGGTTATATATTTTTTTTTTCACACACGGACAGAGCCAGTGGTGGTGGTGGCTGTAGGAGAACTGATAGAAATACTAGAAGTTGAACGCAGCGTTGGAAAAAGTTCCTCCCGGCGGAACGCCATACTTGCGACTGGCTTTTGGAATACAGTCAGTGCACCTTCTAGTGATGGTGGCAGTGTCGCTGTGTCGGTGGAATGGATTGGAATTGGAAACGAGGAGAAGAAGCAACGATCATTCCACATTACACATTTTTTTTTACTACTGCATAATATACGCTCCTCTTTTCCCACTACTTGATATGATGATTGGCTTTCCAAATAAAAAAAATGTATCTATGTGTGTGTGTGTGGCGTGTCTATCCCAAGAAGTTATTGATTCCACTTTCTATTCCACAGACAAGACACAAGACACAATCTATTCCAAGAAAGTTTATATGTGTAGGTATGCTTTATGAGTGTGTTCACACTATTTCCTCCTATTCTCCAAAATGCTGAT
>JAQIXX010003476.1:0-19537 GCA_034700605.1 Willowsia nigromaculata | reverse complement strand
AACGTTATTGAGATCCACATTCAGGTCCACTAGCATTGGATACTTCATAATCAATGCGATTACTGGGGTTACGCCAGGCATTCCGGTTGGAAAATTTTGAGTCGCCAAGGATTTCAGAACAGGAGCATCCAGCTCGAACTGAATGGGTAGCCGTTCGGTGACATGCAAAGTGAGTTTCTGCAAAACTGGAAACTCATAGCGCGGTTTCTGGGAAGCTTGCTGGGAAACCATAAAGTCGTTTTTAATCACTACCATTAATTCCTTCAGTTGGTCTCCGTAGCGCTCGCAAACTTCACGCAGATATACTTCCGGCCAGAAGATGTACTTGGTAGCAATAGATGTCAGATTTGGAGATGGGGGAAGTGGATAGGCATCAATAAATTTTGTTAGTTCCTCAACTTCCCTAACCGTCTCAGGGTGGCGGATACATGTCCGGGCGACATACTCAAGATGACGGAGATTAGGCAAGGAACTTATCATCTGCCGGAGAAACTTGTACGTTTCCAGATAAGAATCTGAAGCCATGCCTATTGTCACGTTGAGGAATTGAATTTGCTGTGGAAACTTGGCAAGGATGGTACTACATTTCTCCAGGAAAATTCGTTGGTGTCTGATCTTCCCCTCACGCTCCATTTCAAAATATCTGAGTTCTTCCTCCTGCTCGTATTCAAAGTCCAATTGATCTTCAGCGCCAGGATTAACAATGCCTTCATCTTCGATTTCCCCATCTTCTAATTCTTCTGCCTCCATGTGGTTTTGAGCTCCAGCCCCCTCCAACTTCTCGCTTTCCTCATCTTCAGTTTCATTCCCCAGAGGAATTTCTTCGTGCTCTTTGGTAACGTCACAATCCACTTCAGTATCAACAACAGTAACTGCGACTCCGTTTCCTTCTAAATACTGAATGAATTCGGTTTGCACTGAATTTGACCCCCAATCAACACAGATTCGCTTTCCAACTATCTTGATCTTCCTTCCAACAAGCTGCAACGCATCCTTTTCCAGGTTCCACTCTAAATCATCAATCTTCTTTTTAGATTCAATTATCACACTTGGACAGATATCCGTGGGCAACTTGATCTTCTCGCTTTCAAAAGCTAATCGTCTTGGTGACTCCAAAGGCAGCAATGCGGGGACCAACCATGGAAATAAATTCAAGCTCTCGTACGGGTTGATTTGGAAATTTTCCTCCACAACTTGATCCACCATCAGGCTCACACGTTTGCAGACTCCACGAAGATTCAAGATGTCTCCCTTTCTAAGCCATTTCAAAACAATAGGGAGTATCTCCACAAGTTGACAGACATTTTTCCCAGCTCCTGGAACGGTTGGGCTGCCTCTCTCCAGCAGATCCTCAAAGAAAGAGCATGAGTCTCCAGCGTGAAGAAGATCCCGAGGGTTATCCAATCGCTTGAAGATCTCCAGCCATAACTTTAACATAAAAAAGATGTATAATTATTAATACATTAAATTATCTAAATGTAAATACCGTAATTTTTCATCTTGCAAATTGAGAACGCATATCTTTTGAGAAAATAACATGGAAAAAGTGAAACGCGATAATGTTGAATTTTCAATGCATAATGGTTGTCAAATAATTTGTGTGTCATTTTATTGATTGTTATTTTTGCGATAACCTAAAATAGTTATCACATTTTTACCTCTTCCGGAAACAGATCCAATGGCTTACGCTCGTTTCCTGTCAATCCGTCAATGTGCAAGTTCTGGCCTTCATTTCTTGATTCCTCAGCAGCACAAATCTTCTTGTCGCATTCCATTTTCACGCCTATGAACTTTGAACTTAAAGCTTCAGTTAATTGTTTAAAAATCTTAGAAAATGGGAACACACCTGCAACCTGTTCGTTTTCACAAACGACACATTGACAAGACAGAGGACAACATCCCCATTTACTCCTTCGTCACTAAGATTGCAGTGCAGCAGCTAATCGAATGCAGTCGTCAGAAAAAGCCTGTCTTAATCTTAGACGGTGTGGATGACCTCAAGTATTAAAATCTATGGAACGTCGTCGGGCGTTTACATTTTCTGGACCTTGAGTTTTTGCTTTTTTATCAAATATTTTAATTTTGATGAAATTAGTAAGCTTTTTTTAGTTCATGTTATTTTAACAGTTATAACATATTTGATGGTTACCAAGTTAGATTACTTGTGTTTTCCATTAACAACAATAAGGAATGTTGTCAATAAGCAATAAACAATGCGGAATATTAAATGAAATTTTCCACGAAGTGTAACCCCAATAAGAGTAGGTTGTACATTGGTACTTACTTTGTTTCTGAGAAATTCTTTCTCACTAACTTTACAATAACCAGAATAAAATCACGTACAGTTGTGATATTACAATAGAGAGGTATGTAACGTATCCAGTTTAAATTAAATTTGTTAAATATTAAAGCAAAGCAGTTGCTGTAACAGTCAATCGTTACGTTTCATTGTATTGCGAGCTACACACGAGATCATCAGTTTAGAATAGTGCTTCTCGGATGACATTATGATATAAATAATATGCCGTTTTACACTTCAATTTTAAAGCCAGCACAAGGCCAAAGCTAGTGTACTTTTCTTTACTATTTTATGAAATACATTCTTTTGAATTGAATTCGAATTCTTGAATTTTCTGCAAAAATTTCGTGAATAGGTATGTGAAGCTACGAAAATTACAAAACAAAAAAACGCAGGTTATGTAAACGAGTGTAGCATGTTTAAGTTCCTTTTTATTCACAAATTAATTTTCACTTACTGCAAAACAATAAAATAAAAATGAATTACATGCTTGTATTTATAAATGACTTATTTTTCTTTTCCTAATATGCATTAAAGTTAAATTCCTGTAGATAAGATATTATGCTGAAGCTTATTTTGTTTTTTATTAAGTAGTTGTTGAAGGAGTTTAAATATTTTAAATGACAAATGAAAACAATTTTATTAAACGTCAAGTTATTAAAGTTATTCTTATCAATTACAAGATCATTTTGATTCAAAATTGATACATTTTTTTTCTGGATTTACCTATTAAATTTAATAATTACAGTATGCTTATGCTACAAGTAATACAGATCAGCTTTGTAATTCGTTAGACATATCTATGGATAGATATGATAAAATATTTCCGAAAACTCAATTCATTGTTGCTATTTCAAGAGTAAAAGGTCAACTTACTGTTAGTTACCCGTATGTGGAGTGACGAATGGTTTTGTGATTGATAATTCAAATTTTGAAGTTCTGCATGCTCAGGTAAATGAATTTTTTGAAAACATTTAGACTTTTAGACTAACTATATGTTTGAATTGCATAGCCTAATTAACAATTTATTACTAGTTCTCTATTACCCGTAACCTATTATTTGCAAATGATCAATACATTATGGTATCTCTGATGAAATGATAGCATATAACCTCTGTAAATAATATTCCTAACTCCAGAGAAGAACTGTAACTGTCGTATCAATCATTGAATCCACCCACTCAATTCCTTGCTCTTTCGTCACCATTTTGATAGACCCATACATAGCTTTTAAAGGGCTACAAGAATTAATCACCCTCCGAATTATTCGAGCATCTCTGGAATTTAAAGCAGAGTTCCTACCAACAAACCGCTCAACATGTTTCCAGGTATTGATGGTCTTTCTAGAGCTCTCATAAAATGTTGCTAGAGTATCTTGCATTGCACAAATATTTGAGGCTCCAACAGTTGACAAGTACGGACAACACAGCCAAGTAACCAATGGCAACTCTCCATACAACCTGAGAGTACCATAATTAACGCTTACCTGATTCACAAACGCAAGCATGAAAATATTTTGAGCTTGATATGCAAAGCATTCGTTGTAAAGATGTTCGATGAGTTGTAACTGCCTGTATGATTTTTCAAGGATTCGAAAATTTTGTTTTGTTTCCACTTTTTCCACATCTTCCGCACGGATATTGTCACACCAAAGCTGAATCAATGCAGAATAGTTAAGAAAGAGGAGAACAATGCTGGAATTGATTACCCAAGAGAATGCCATGAAGTGTGCTTCAAAAATTGTTAGAAATATGCGAACAGGGACAGACACATTAAAATTCGGTGGAAATATCCAGTTGCCAAAGAATGGCTCAATTGTTGGCGAGGACATACTCAAAAGAAAAACGCATAAGGCAAATAAAGCAATTAAAACAATTGATCCATTGAATCTTCCAGCAAGTGGGTCAACGCCTTCAATTGGGTAACGTTGTGTCTTGTTTAAGGGCATGAATTGAGCTAAAGGAAAATATATTGTTAATTTTTAATACAGCAAACCATATTATAATGGAACGTGATCTTTATTATGGTTTAAATATATAGATATTTTGTGTACCTTTTGCATTTTCACTGAAATTTATGGATCTCCAAAACGCGAGCGGGAATTCGCTTTGTTTTGTCCAGTAGAGAATGTTCGTAATGGATGCACAGGAATATGTGATGAGGAAAAGGTTTTCAAACACAACTTTTGACAAATTGTGCTGAACAAAGCCCAAATTGTAGACTTGAATCAAGAGAAACACATTTTTGAGCAAAAGCATAGCATTTTGAAATAACCATAATTTGAATTGCCAATTCAAAGTGTTGATGTTGAGAAAGCGGTTTCGTTGTTTGTCCCATGCAAAGGGGAAGTATCCAAGATAGTAGGAAATTGTAAAGTAAAAGGAGAAGTTCTGGAACATTTGTTTTGAAAGCATTATGACGATAGACACACTTGGATGCTATTTTTTCAAAGACTTTCTGAAAATGTTTATTTGTTCTGCTTACTTTTGTTAAACTCATGTTTTAAATACTGGTATATAATAGAAAGCTGTATACTTTCTCTTTGGATTTTTTATACACTAACTAAAATAAATGAATAACCTCGGCAGGTTACAAAGTCCATTTGAAACGAAAAACTACAATTTATCATTACAGCTCTTGCCATTGTAGTAGGTTATATTTGGCTTGTTAAGAAATTCCCCTCTTCTAGTACATCCTACGAAAATCTGTTGCATATATGACAAACCATCAATCATTTTACTTGAATTAAGATTACATACTTGAAAATTTCAGAAACATTGTGTAAGCCCATTTTAGCACGTTATGTATTCTTACTCATTTACCATTCAAGACTTTTGACAAGATAACCGTAACACTATAATGACAAGATAGATTGCGTGCACTCAATTGATTTATTTTTGCATTAGAACTTTGCTCAAGATCTCATTAATAAACCATATCAGTCGACACAAGCTGCCATAGCTAACCGTAATAGACAAAAAATTTCACCTGAAAACTCCGGTTTTAGTCACTTGGAGATGAAAAATATGCTGTCATAAGTGTGGTATATTTATGTGATGAATCCATTGTTTACGAAAGACAAGAACGCTTTGGTCGTTCTGTCATTACCTGTCGATTACCTAACTGTCGATAGAGCTATAGCCATTATAAATTTCCGGGACATATATTTCATACTTTATTATAAGTGTTGGGCCTGATATCCTACAAACTTGTATTTTAAGATCAACAAAATTATTTTTCATGATTCACAAATTGATACCTATACAGTATGCCTATTGACCATATTAATCATGTCTAGTTAAACCACTTTATGTGTTTTAATTTACAGGTCTTCTATTTGCTGATGTATAAAATGACCAGAGATTCAGAAAGTTCCTTTCAATACTTTTATGACTATTATTTTTTCTCAAATTCAACTAATACATAATAGATAGAATAGAGTTAGACGAGTATAGATACTGTACATACATACATATGCACGTACGTATATATGTGCTTTAATATAAGTAGCTTATCACCTTATACTAATTTTACCTCAAAGTCACCACGCCAATTAAAATAAGGTGCTGACTGAGTGGATTTAAGGTGACGAATATGTAAATGTCATAGTTCCCATTTTTGGAATTCAATAGACAGTTTAAGTATTCCTCCACTTTTGTTTCAAATCAGTTATCTGTTAAAGTAGGTATTATAGGTATTCATGAAATATTTTCAATCAAAATGATAGCAAAACTTACATAACTATACTCAGGGCTGCACATTCCGACATTGTATTGGATTGCTCATTGAATACCGGTTATGGAATTTTATGGTTGAAAATTGAACTAAAAGTATGCAAACCAAGTAACCAACCATACGGACATGTCTTGCAATTTAACTACAGCATCGTAGTTAGTTAGTTTCAAGTAAGTTGGTGAACTTTTTAACTGACCTAATACAGAAATCATAAATTTTTATTGCCAATTTTTTAATACTGTTTAATTTACTGCAAGTACCCAGAAAGTTAGGTTCCTATAAATTGGCTGTAGTAATGAGTGGTAGCAGTATTATTATTTTTTAAGAACATTTCCTGACTTGACACAATTCATATCTGAAGTCAGAGTGATTTTTATGTAAGTCTGTTTTTAAAATGCCGTAAACAATGAATGTAGTAACTTTGTAACTTCACTTCTTGTTAAGTAAGGCCTTATGTTTTTTTTCGAAATACTATGCACATTACGGTAGTAAAAACTAATTAGGAATTATGAACATTTTCCCAACACAAACTCAAACTTGAAATGTTGTAAAAACGTAAGCTAAATATTTAAAATGATAGAAAGCATATTATTCGATTAATTTGATGGATGAAAAACTATCCTAATCATCATAGAATAAACAATATATGTATAAGCAGACATTTCTTGGGGAGCTGGTAAAACAATGCGTGTTTGCATTTTGTCAATATTATCGTTGTAAAATTATCTCTTAATAAAACATTTCAAGAAAACTTTTTTTTTTGAAAAATCTCTCTTGCCTTGAAAATTTTGGAGAGGAAATGTAGCTCTTTAGAAATTACATCGTTTTAAGAATAACTAAGCTATTTTATGAATTTTACCCACATATGAACTTTCTGTTTTAGGAAATTTACTTTCTAGGAATATATTTATGTATTCTGGGAACTCATTTCTCTGAACTTTTTGAACACGCTCTCTTATCACTGTTTTTTAAAGAGCTTTCTAACTTTATCTATTAAAAATCCGGGACGCACTAATACAGTGGCTCATATGTTTGATGACCCTTTGCTTAATAATGATCTGACATGCGTACATAACTAAATAAGTATGATAAACCTAAGCATTAGCTAATCACAAACTGTTAAAACCCAATCCATGATTTATTCATATACCTTTAACTACTCTATTACAAAACTACAGGAAGCTCTGCTGCCTATGTACATGGTTAGATAAGAATTCCAGACTTATATCACACGAATTGAATAATTTATGATATGTCGGGGATTTAATTTAAATTTATGCTAGAGTCAAATTATATACATCAAATGAAACTGTAAATTGGATTGGAAGTTAAGTGTTAAAGGGCAGATAGTACCGAATACCACAACTACTTTTCAATAAAATTGTAGCCTATGCTTATTTCTAGCTCGCCATTTTCTACGAGATTTATTGGTAGTTAAACTTATGTACATTGTGCACGAAAATACAATGCTGTATGTACATAGTTCTGGGAAACGCTTAAATTTAAAAAAATGGCTGAAAATATGCCAGCAAAAATTAAAAGCCAGAGTGCAGGTATATAAGCCCCAAGGTAGAGCACAGAACCAGTTCATTTCGTTTTAGAAGCCACAGCACGAGCATCAAATACCAATCCACATGTGAGTAATAACACAAAAAATTGGAGTTTCTTGTTAAGGCTATATTTTAGATGCTACAAATTACGTTTTTCTCAATAAACATGATAGTGATTGATACAAACTACAGCAATTTAAAATAATTGGTTTGCATGTAAGTCTCTTCATGATTTTCATGCAAACTAGCTATGATAAAGTTTATAACTTTCTACTTATTTCATTCTTGATCACATTTGGAGATTCTTTGAAAAATGTTATACAAGCCGATATTATCTAAGAAGAAAATAATCGTTATTCCTACTGAGTTTGAAAATAAATTTTAAAAATTTTATTGTCAAGATAATAAAAGCTTTAAGCTTATAAGTTAATTTTCGCCCTTATTACCAAAAATTATATTGTCTTTATTTATTGACAGAGTATTACCTATATTATAACTGAATAAGTGTCAAAATACATATATTCCGGCTAAATTGAACTGTCAAAATTATTATTCATACGACTATCATCATTATATAACTCATAATTTCACAAACACGTAAAAGATATTATTTTCTTCATTGAATGCAAAGGTAATATTATTGAGAAAGGAAAGGCCTTTGTTTTGTAAGTATTATGTGTTCAAATGAATCACAAGTATTTTCGTATTAACATCTCAGAAAACGAAGTGAAACGTTGGAGATAGATAAGCTTGATTGCACAGATTAGATAAAGCTTTGGAACGAGATAACGAGAACTGAAAATGTACAGAACTGCTGCCATCAATCCCAGGTTTTGCACTACATGAAGCCTCATATACTTTTCCACATAGGTACATTTATAAAGTTCAATGTTGAATAGATATGTATCTTTAATAAGCAATGTAGAATATATTATCAAATATTTTGGGGCTGTACACATTGTAAATTGGCATAATATAAAGTGCGATTATAAGTGTGATTGTATTTGCAATGGATATTCTCAAAATGTACCAAATTGTTTAACGGGATTGAAAAAATCGTTTTTGTTACACTAGCTGTTATGTAGACATTGGCGGTTTTTATCTACATCCTTCCAGTATATTTTTGGCTTTCATCCAAAATAAGAGAAAAAAAGTACATAGGAATGGAACACTATTGAGTTTGAGTTCACGAGAACACATGCCACTATGGTGTTATAATTGTGGATGCTACAGGAAATACCAATGGAAAGAGTTATATAGCTCATATTGAGCTACAAGCACATATCATTTGCTTTTCGTACTTTACATTCGCAAGTCATGCTTTGCTTTGTGAGTTGTCAAAATTTACGCATACTTTTTAGCTTTTTTCGTACTTTCAGCTGGTAATAACATTGTAAGTTGACAGGTTTTACAAACATACTTACCCACATACCGGTGCAATATTAATATTTTCACTACATTTTTGCTGTTTTCTTTTATTGTATTTAGATTGCTTTTACCATGGCTCAGGCACAACCACAACAGCCCAGAAACCGAATTCTAGAAAAGGCAAATGCAGCATTAGTTGTTTTTGCGGATAGTTTAAGCCCGTCCGACACTTATATAAAAGATGGAAATCAGAAGGTTGATAAAGTAAGTACTAATTAACATAATAACACTGTTATCGAAAAAGCTGTTAGTAATACATTATGTGTTTTCACTGTAGGTTTTCAAAGCAATACAGAGAGAAAAGCAGCTTTCCATTGCAAAAATTTTTATTGGTGGAAGCGTTGGAAAAAAGACTTCTGTCATTTACCCGGATTTTGACTGTGTTGTTTTAATGAACAACCGTGTTCCACCTTTGATTGATTTGGTTAATGATTTTGAAAAGATAATGCGAAAAAACGCAGATGAATTAGAAATTGTTGAAAATACACTTAAAACGACCAACCTCACGGTAATGTTTGAGTTTAATAATGGAGCGGAGGTAGACTTGCTCCCGGCTTGTAGTTTTTATCAATATAATGAAGAAGTGCAATATAGAGAGGTTCTTCAGCGAATTAGGGCTAATCCTGAACTATCTCCAGGGTACAGCAGTAGCCTCGCACAGACTCAGATTAGGTTCATGAAAACCCAGTCACCTACAACCCACCAGCTAGTTAGGATTGCAAAATATTGGTACAAATTATGCACATTTGATGATAAGACATATGGAGGGAGCTCTATAATGGAGATTCTTTGTGTAGTTGTCGCTGATGAGTTGGGATCTTCATTTCCAATGTTGTCAGGGTTTAGGAGATTTCTACACAAAATTTTGGATATAAAAAGATTGCAGATTGCGTTTTATTGGGAGGATCAAAAGTTTAAAAGAATTCACCCGGAAGACTTAATCTTGCTAATATATAGAAGTCATTTTGATGAAGATATTCTGGACCGTGATAATTTCATCATTGAGCCTGCAAACCCGTACAACGATTTGGCTAAAAATATTTCTGATGAAACTTTTAAGAGAATGAAAATTTTTGCAACTGAGATGTTAAATCGGTTGGGAGATTTAGAATCTTTGGGATCCAATGAAATAAAAGCCATTTGCGAAGATGGTAGAAATATAAAAGTGAGTTACGATAAGCTATTTGAACCATTCATAATGGTCCTTAGGGATTACTATGATTATTCTGCTATTCCCACTTATATTTGCATAACTTACTGGGATGGAGATTATAACACAGCTCATGTTAATGCCGATGTTAGGGGTGCAGGGGAAGCTCTCTTTGCGAATAATAAACCTGCAAAATCCGTTTACAAAACGGTTATGAATAATTTGCTCTTCCTAATACGAGGTAAAGCAGCAAGAAATACGACAACAGGGGGATTGAGTTTCTCAGATGGGATTGTAAACATTGATAACGAGGATGATATTAAGACTGCAGTCACTCGTTTCATTAACTCTAATTTTGGGGTTAAAAAGTTTGTCGTTGAAAGTACAAGCCATTGGGATCATTTGAACTATCATGTGACTCTCAGTATTCCATACCGTTTAAGAGGGAAAATTTACGCTCTTCGTTTTAGTATGAAATGGTCATCTTAAACTTAAAATAAGTAATGTCATTTTTGGTCCTTTTCTTTCTATGTTCAAGTTTTTTCATGCCATTGAGAACAGAAGATTATGAGCTAATATATTATAGTAATTGTCATAGTATTTATTAAATAAAAGTTTAACACTTTTGTTTATTCTTAACTGTTACATTATGTACTTGCACTTAGGTATGTAGAGTAAAATTAGTGTATTAAATGAAAAACTTACATAAGACATACGTAATTGATTCTTAATTTAACAAGTTTAAAATTTGACTAATTATAAGCGATAGAAACAATAACTTGTACCATAACTTGATCAATCAAGATTAGATACTTGATTGTAATTATGCTATCATGACAACAGTTTTACTAACAGAATCATAATACAGGAGTCATTTACGTTATATAGATAAATATTTGTAATTAACAATATTTTTATCGCCAAAGAATATACTAATTTGTTAATTATTGCATACTTAGCTTAAATAAATAAACACTTTAAAATTACAATACCTAATTGTTTTTCTCACACAGTTGATTTGCCATTTGCTCAAGTAACTCTACTACTGCATTTATCGACAGAAATTTATCACTAAAATCGTCGTTTAATATTTTACATTGGTGTAATTCTTCAAATGCCAAATCTAACGCTGAACTTTTTTCATTGTTTACTTGTTTTCCATTCAAACCTATTGAAACCAAATAATCAACAATGTCAACTAAATCGCTGAAAACATGTTCATTTCTTATCGCTAAGTGAAGTGCGTTTTCGTCTTCCTTGTTGCACGCGTGCTTATCAGCACCGTGCTCAATGAGCGTTTCCAGTACTGATCTTGGCTGACCGCCACTTATCGAAGAAAGAAACAAGTTGTGTCCTCTCACCTCTCTCATCTTTTTCATTTATATTCATTCCTGGAATGTCAATTAACATCATAAGAGTTCCAATTGAAGTTTTAGCATTGTTATGACCAAGTCGTATATGAAGTGGTGTCTCCACGAAATCATTTTTTACAATAAAGATAATGTTTGTTTTGTATGTTTCCTCATAAGAAGTGTTGCCAACTGATGAAAGGAATCTGCAAACTTCCACATAGCAGCCCTGTGAGCAATTGTATTACCCCATGTATCTGCAACAAAGACATTTGCCCCTGCAGATATCAGGCACTTGATATCTTCAATGTTTTGATGAACCAATAAAAGATAAGTATTGCCGTCCCTATCTTTTGAGTTTATATCAATTCCAGGTACTTCAAAAAGAAGTTGAAGAATTTCAGCACAACTTTCTCTCTCTTTAGATAGAAAGTGAAAATGTGAAAGGTGTCTGTCCGTTCTTGTTTATCGTATTGAACAATTCTGCAGCAAATTCTGTTTTGAAAAGAAAGCACGCTAGCTGGTAGAAATCATGCTTAGGCAAGGTTCTTGCAAAATCTTGTCCAAAATCAAATTGTGCTTCTAACTTTGATCCAGAAACGTGAAAGTTGCATTTCAAAAACTGCATTTTACTATTTAAAAAAAAAATAAATAAAAACGCCCATGTTTTTTGAATTAACTCAGGTGGCTTCATTTACGTAATCTACTGTGAAACTGAATTACTTTTACCTTAGCGTATCTTAATTTTATTCAGCAAAAGCTTGTATATTTGAATTTTTGTTTGTAATATTTCTTTGTTTTCTCTGTTGCTGTCTTTCACACAATTTATAAATATGTCTTGCTTATTCAAGGGAAACAAATCTACTAAATACTCACCAAGTTTATAATTATTTCGTTTTACCGCTAATGAAAGAGGTGTTTCTGTATATTTATTCATGCTTTGGCAGACTTTTTCCAGATCTAATATAAAAACCTCGTGGAGAAAGTGAAAGCACTCCGTTGTCATGTTTATATTTGAGTGTTTGGTAGCCACGATTATTAACATTTCGGCCGCAGTTATTGCATCACCATCATCATGATCACTGTGATCAGTTTTTGTATGTATTGGTTGTGAGAGTAGTGTTATAAAGCTAGATATTTCTTTTATATTTGCTAACTGGAACGAATTCTTAATGAAACGAAATAAATATAAGTAATCATGTAATCATCATACAGCATTGTAAAATCTCATAAAATTGTTTGGGCTGCATGGACTGAACAAATGCATTAGATGTTGTCTGAGTAACATGCAAATTGCTGAACACTTAGTCCAGCATTTAGAAAGTATACAATCATTGGGTAGCTGAATGTAAACATTTCATAAAACCTGTTGTTGAAGAAGAAGTTGAAGAATCTAGCATTTAAATTTGGATAACATATAAGGACTCTATAAGCAAAAAAATTCATAACCCTATCGTTGAAAACATTTTGAGTGTCGTTCGTTCCCGTTGCTGAATGTATCTCATCTGCAAAAACTTGAGTGAAAAACTCGGCAACAAAATATTCTGCGATTGTTCGATGAATAAAGGTTACATTTTTTATTCTAAGCCACTACAACCCACTAGGATACCCATGGAGACGTAGTTTGGATTGACACTTATATTTTCTTTGAAAGTTTCCAAATAACCGTCTGCAATCTCTGGAAAAATTAGTGTAAGACCTTCCAAATATGAAAGTGCTTCAACTGAGTGTTATTATTTACTGCACAAGAATCCATTTTTGAAGACCCTTTATCATCAGTTTCGGTATTTTGAGAGCTTAAGCGACATTTGTACATTTAATATATCGATGCAGTTTCACTTATCTTAAATGTATTTTTCCTTTTTTGGGTTAGAATATAATTTTGCGTAAATAATTTATATTCCTGGTGCGTCACATATGCAAATTCCAGATGATGTGGTATTAGACTCAGATTTTTCAATCAGTTCTTCTTCTGACAGGTATGCGTTATCTCCTTTGCATTGTTCTCTTACAAATTGTTCCAATATACTAGAAACTCCTTTGGTTTCTTCCAAAATAAATGTTTCAATTTCCTCTTCCAATTCAAGCAATTTTGAATCACTTTCTTCTATATCTTATATGTAATCCTGAGAAAAGGTAGTAAATACCACAGCTACAATCTCCACCAGAACTGACCTCGTCATCAGATTTTCCATTAATGTGAAAATCACCATCAAAATTTTCAATGTTTTGAAGGTTGGTTTGATTCTTCTTATATTTTTCATATTTAATCAGATGAACCGGAACTCTCGTAATATTGCATATTTCTTCCCAGTCTCCTTCATAGTCCAAGAGAATAAATCGTGATGTCAGTTTTATTAGCTGATTTGTGGAAGTAGATGTTACATTAGGATGTTCCAATTTCCTTAGTTCAACCCTGTCCATTCCTTTAAAAACAAAAATATCAGAATACTTCTGCTGGGAAATGTCCGAATCTATTTCGAGTCTATTAGAAATCGATCTTGGAATGTAAAACGGTGCGAATGAGGTATTGTGTTTGGTCTAAAAGTTGAAATTGTTTGTCTTTAAGGATGAACACGTCGATATAGTCGTATTGACATTCTTTGCTTTTTAGTATCTCCTTAACATCATTGTCATCAAATCCGTCAAATATATCTCTAAACTTACAAAGTGTCCCCTGATAGTTTTCATTGGTTTCTAAACCTTCTTTACATGAGACTGGTAATTCACATTGTTCAAGAGGATTACTAATTTTATGTTCTCGATATCCATTCAGAAGTACTTTAAGGGCACCACTCTGTTTACATTTGTAGAGTGCATTTGTCAGTTTCTCGTATCCTTTTTGTCTGGTTTGCACAATTACGTACAGTAGCGAAGATTGAGCTAGTTTTCCTTTTGTGTTTCGTACCGCATCCTATACAATTGAAAAAACATTTTATTAACAATTTATAATAAGTATCAATTATAATAGTTCATTTAAGCTTTGTAGCAAACTGTCAATGCCAGCTGGACTCAATAAATTTGTTGATTGAAGAATGGCTGTCAATTCAACATTGCAGTCAGTATACTCTTACAGTGCCACCAAATGTTTGCAAATGAATCTTTTCTGCCACGTTTCCATATTGTTGTAGAATGTAAATGTCTAGGAAAACTGGTTTTACAAAATGGAGCTGCAGTGAAATTAATGAATACTTAAGTTTTTGTCGCGTTTTTAAGAGTTTGCAATTGCTTTTCAGGTCGGCCAAAGTAATTTATTCCTGTATTTTAAGCAGATAAAGTAAGCGATAAGGTATCAATAGATGATAAACACTTTCAATGCGGAAATCTGGTACGATAAAAAATTGCATTGAGTAATATGTAAGTTAAAATCCTTCCGTGAGCTGCAGAACCATCTTTAAATCCAAATAGCATGACTTACTTTAAAATGAATGCTTAAATTTAACTTATCTCATAAATCTTATCCGAATACTACTCAAACATAAACATAAACTAAACTTACAACTTACTTGCTTGTTAGATCTTTAGATCTGATGAAACGCTTTGACTATAATCTGTAATGCTATGCAAGATATTATTCCAAATTGAGGCTATGAGTTAACTGATTCACACCATGGTAAATGGAAAATAAAAAGGGAATGTTGCCAGCATCATTTTATATGCTCCTACCTTTGCCCCAATGAACCAAATCTTAATTCTTAATCTGACATTAGGTATATTACTTTATTTAAAATAACTATTTAATTTGTTTACGTTATTGGTATAATAACACCTAAAATTAAATCTTTCAATTTTTTGCAATGTAAAGTTATCATATATAGATATGAATATTAGTCTTCTCAAAGAGAAGGGGTAAATCCCATTAAGTCATGTTGACATTACAAAAGGTACTTTATTGAAGACATTCGAAAAGTCACAATTCTGAAATACATACATAATCCATTAAAAACTGTGTCTCATAGATAAACATTTACCTAAGGCTACAAATATAAATTATTGGTTTACTTACATATCATTACATGTACTTAAAGACAAATTAGCAAACAATATCAGTTGAATAACTCCAACTTAAAAACATTAAGTTTAAAAGAGACATACCGTGAAATCTCATATAGACGCCGGGGCTTCTATTTACATCGACGATTTTTTAGTCGGTAGACACCGGGGCGCTTATTAGGGGGAGGCGCGTAATGGAGGAAGGTGACTAAATTACTCCGTTGATGTTTTGTTCCAAAGACTTACAAGATACCTTCATCGTAATGCATACATAATATACGATAAATCCAAGATTAGTAGGAATAAATATACACTTTCTGCATTAAAAACTAACATCCAAGAGAAAGAATACCAAATATTGTGGTGTTTATTCACTTAAACACACAGATATGCACTGTTTTACATGCGGTAATTTAAAAGAAGAAAAAAATATGAGCCGTCTATTAGGAGGGGAGGCTTGGAATAGGGGAGGCGTCAATAGTACTCCGCCGACTTCTTGGTTTCTAGACGCCGGGGCGTTTATTAGAGGGGGAGCGTATGAGGAGGAGGGCGTCTTTTTGAGATTTTACGGTAAACATGACTAGATAACCAGAGTTTTAAAAAACAAGGCAATAAAATAAATACATGAGTTTATTTTATCAGCTTTTAAGTTTTTAAAAACCGCAATACTCAAATCAGATTGTAGTATTATATTTTGGAGGTTCTCTTCAAATAACATAAGAACGCATTATTAAATTTAAGGTTAGGAGGCCACGACTATTACAGTACCGGTAATTGTACCTAAATAAAGATAAATACACTAAAAGTGTTCTTTCAAGATATACACTTGTAAAGCAAAATAATATTTTAAAATAAACACTTGTAACTGTGTTTAATTAGTTTGTTTTAGCATAAAAATAGCATTTTCAAGGGACCTTGAAGTTTGTCTCCTCTGCGGTAAGCACAATCATGTGCATTCGACATTTTCTGACAAAGTGTTTTCCATGCTTAGGATCTGGTTCATCTGGTTATACAATGAAAGATCATTTGAAGTAAATTTTAAACAATTTCAAGCATTAGCAGTTCTTAAAATCAAAAGTTCCACATTGATTTGTAAAACTGGTATTTTTAACAATTTGTATATTTGAATTCTGGTATCAGCAATTTTAATTTATAAAATCAATGTATTTTAATTAATTTTTAACCAAATTTAATTCAAACGAATAAAAATATGATAGGAATATCCCTTTTAGTGATTCTGCTAGCAACAAAGTCTTCTGCAAACTCTAATAGTCTATGTGCAATACACTCGTTAAGAAACAGTTTGAGAGTCCTTATAAAACTAGTAAGTTTAAATGATTTTCAAGTAATTTTTTACAGATTTAACTTTGAGAAATGTGAATTCAACCATGACATCAGAAGAATGGTGTTAAATAACTATAATGCAAACGTGCCCTTAGATGCGACATTCAGATTTACCCAGCCATTTTATTTAGTAATCCAGGATGATATTATAAAAATGTATCCTTTTAAACTCTACGCATGGTATCCAAGAACAATATTCCTGTTCCCAGCAAGTATAGTGTTTTCAAAATTAATTGAATCACGTAACGTTGATAATTTATTCATACAAATACAAAAAAACTACCCAGCGCTTAAATTGCTTCTTTATCCTATCAGAATCAACGCAGTAGTGGAAATCCATTATTTTATAATTTGCAATGAATACTGTTCTCCTCAAAGCAGTTCAGGAATATTCAACGAAATTTTTATGAGGACTATTATGAATCCACTGCTCATACACAAACAGTTATTTCGACTCGGAAACAGAAGGTTAGTGGATGCCTTTGTTTTTTAAAAGAATTTATATTACCTTAGAGTTTTTAAACGCAACCAGTTTGCTTGTCTAAGACTGCTTTTCAAACATCTTGCTTCATTTTATTGTACCAAAGAAATCATGTCATTAATAGTGCTATCTGAGCACCATAACATGTCCTTTAACCTGCTAGCAAAGAGTGAACCTGGAATTTGGTTCACAACAAGAAACAAAAGAACTTTATGGGGACAATATATCATAAATGATGTACATTATATGACCTACAACTACAGTATGACAAACACTGGATTAACATTTTCCAAAACTGTTGTAGTTCGACTTATCTACTGTCTCAAAAACAGATATGTGGAAACTGGTGCAAGTTTTGTTGATTTTTCTGTTTGGTGGAACCCTTTTTCTTTTGAAATTTGGTTGGTACTAGGGGTGTCTTTTGTAATATTTGGGCTTACTGTAAAAATATTAACAGGCCAGCGTAACATATTATGGATCTACTTTGCCATATATGGAGCACTTTTGGGAAGTTTTCTTCCCTCGGAAACGGCTAAAATAAAATTATTTGTGTTCATTCAAGTTTTTGGTGTGTTTATTTGTAACTTTTATGAAAACGGTATTTTAAGTGTACTTACCGTTCCTAATCCTCTGCGAGTATATAATTCAATAAAGGAAGCATTGGATGCTGGATATAAAATTATTTTGGATTTCTATGCTACAACTGATCCTTGGCTAGAATACTATAATGATTTTCATCGAATGAAAATTTTGAGCTTTCTGAACCACAGCTTTCACAAGCTAGAAAGAGAGTTTAATTTACTTGATTATGCAACCATTATGTTGGATCGATACATTAAAAAGACTGACTCCAACTTTGGTGAGGAATCGAGAAAACTGCAGCGATTTCTTTTAAATGCAACTGGAGAAGATGCAGAATGTTATACCTTACCGGAGAAACTCAGCAAAAAGTTCATATTTGTTGAAATGTACACAGTCAACAGATATTGGATGGTAGAAACATTTATGAGATTGCTCGAGAGCGGACTGCCTTATAAATGGGACTACTGGGCAAATCTGGCAGAGAGATATGTTTATAAAATTGACATTGAGAATCCAAATCCGAATGCAGTAGTGCCTGGAGATCAAATTGGACTAGCAAGTACCATTCCCATTTTGATTATCATTGGTTTCACTGGAATTTTGAGTTTCATAGTTTTTCTTATGGAACTAAAAATATTACCAAAAACTACAGCCAAACAAAATGCTTCTGAAAACTCTAAAGATTTAGAAGATAACAACTCTGAGGCATGAAAAGTTGTGCTACCATGTAAGTCTTTATTTTGATGCTTTCCTATAATGATCTACACAAAAACAGCTACACAAACTACACAATGCTATAAGCATAGAAAGTGGACTTAACATTTGTCCTATTCTTATGCTTCACATTCACATATCACAAAGTTTTAACATGTGAATGAATCATTTTGGACATTTTTATTTTATGTATCCTAGGACATGCGTAATTGAGGGACTTTTATGCATATGTTGTCCTATTTAAGCGTGTTTGCTTACAGTTTAGGACATTTTTATCATGTATTGGATATTTTTGGCCTTAACAATATGACAAATTTAAGCAGAAATTTTAGAAACATCTTTGATTTTTTATTTTTTAAACTAGACTAGTTTATTAAGGTTTTGGAAATCTGTATGTATACGATTTATATGTATTAAATGATAGCGTGCCTATATTTATGTGTACGTATGCTTTAGAATGTGTAAATATATGGCATAAACATTTTAAAAAATTTGTCCTATATTATATTACGTCGTATTTTGCCGATATTTGCATGCATCATCAGGCTAAAATATGTTCTTAAGATTCCACAAGTACTCCTTCCACAGTTCTTGACACTATGCCATCATAAAACTCTGTTTTTGTGGATCGCTGCAAAATGAAAGAGTCCCCACATTTCATTGATATCGGTTGAAGACTTTGATACAGCTTCCTCTGAACTCTGGTGTCTCTAACTGACCATCTATCTAAGTACAATGTCAGTTTCTTCTTTCCCAGCAAACGAAGTGTGTATTCATGAGAACCCATAATATACGGAAAGAGAGAATACACCGTGCCAATATATAAAGCAGAGAGGGTGGGGATAAGCCAGGCAACATACATTGGAATTTTCCCAACCAGCACGTACTTGATGCTGACAACGTTGCAGACAA
>JAQIXX010003475.1:0-19538 GCA_034700605.1 Willowsia nigromaculata | reverse complement strand
GGAACTTCCTACAGAGAGGAGTTTTTTTCATGAGGAAGATTCCTGCAATGAAGATGAGGTGGCTGCCCGTTTTTCGATTTGAGACTGAGCAGTTCGGTTTTTATGCATCTTGCTCTTCATTCACAACACGTGCTGCCAGTAGGTGTAGTGTATGACTTAAAAGTATATATGCTGATATGCTGGGTTGCCAAAAAGGCTTCCGCTTCCCAATTCTGGCTGACATTTGTGTACTGCGCTTCAAAGTTTGGAATCTGCTATAAAACTGACACAGGCATATTGCATTGAGATCAGACTCATCCACTCATCACATTAGTGCACTAGATCATATTGCTTGAATCTTTTTAGAAATTTCTTTGCGGGGCAAAAGTTTCGTTTCTCGGAAAATATCGATTCTTAAAAATTTGATCTTCCTTTCAATCCAGATTTATTAAACATGGGTCGAATTCAAGAACTCAGAGAGAGAATGGGAAGTGAGAGAGTGAACATGAACGAGAAAGCCTTATGGAAATGTTTGGGAGCCGAATTCCTTGGAACTGCACTCCTTATGTTCCTAGGTGTTGGATGTGTTCTCAAATTGGAAGAAGAGCCTGTCAAGGGCCTAAGTTTTGCTGGCGTTGCCCTTTGCTGGGCCTTCACTGTTGCAACTTTAGTGCAGGTAAGAGTAACTCATTTTTCTTGTATAAAATTTTGTTGAAAAAGGTCTTTTGTTTATTGGGACAAACTCAAAGACGTAAATACGCATTAAGCACAACCATTCTTGGAATATACATTTGTACATGCTTACGTCTCTGGAACGCAGTTACATGCGTGGCCTGGCACCATACCTCCCAAATACCATTTGTAGAATTTATTTTGTCAAATTTTCCAAATTTCCATTCATGTAGCACGCGAAGTAACTATAAATCCTAGTCTTCGTGATATTGCAAACATTTCCAATCCTGGAACAAAAATCAATCATTCTAGCTGGTAAACAACAACAGTAACACAGCATTCAAAGTCAATACCTGCATTAGAAATTATTATTATGAAGTGTGAATGCGTTACGGTTAGGCACGACAAAGTTGAGGTCTTTTAGTAGCTTTCGAATCATTTCCGTTATTGATTTGCTCCAAGTAAAAGGATTTCTTTCATGCTTTTAAAGGCAATCGTCATTGTAGATCTTAAGAAGAAACAAAACAGAGCTGGAGTCCGTTAGGCCACCCTCCACGATCACAAGCTCATTTTATTTTGGCACACAAAGAATTATATACTCTCCGGCCAAGAACTTCTTTTTTATTACTTGGAATTCAAGGTCACAAATATTTGTATGCATTGAAGAGGATTTTCTTCTTCTTCCTAAACAAAATAATAGAAACATCTCATAAAATGAACTATACACTTTGGCATTCATACATATAACGATTGAATACTTTTGTATCACATAATAATTTTTAATCTTTGTACCTCAAGCTGTTTTTGTTTTTAAGTCAATGAATAATTGAGAAAAGGTTAGTCTCACCTTGTTGAATGTCAGGGGAAATCAGGACTTGAACCATATAAATACATGGCAGAGATGATATTTTATTCAGATTCTTTTTCTTTTAATTAGTGTTTCGTCAATGCATAGGAAGATGAACTTGTCAAAAGTAATCTATAGATTGACTTACTCAATACATAATTTAATCAAGGATTTTCATATGGTAGCTGTTTTAATGCATTCGAAAGGAAAGATGTCATTCTATATGACTGCATGCATGTCACTTTAGGTAATTTTTAAGTTAGTGTCATTTTCCATTCAAATGTTGGTTTAGCCTTTGGAAAGATTGACCGAGTCGTAGTTTGTTGTTTAGGAGCAGGATACGCTGTTTATAAACCTTTGAAGGATTTTATTCTGGTATGAGTTGACAAAAATTAATTTTGACAAGTCATTTACGCATGATGTGGCATTTAAATGAATAAATAATGGTAGGAAGGATGAGATTTTGTTTTTCATGTCACTTCCATTTAATTTCACCGTATTGCATGTGATTTACTCCGTTTATGGAGGTTATTTGCTCATATCTATTAGTCTTTGTTTTAATTCAGAATCATTTTTGACCTTTACGATTAAAGACTGGTTAATATTGTAATTCAAAGTAAACATCCTCAAACTATTTTGGTATCAATTAAGACCTTATTATCATGTCACGTGCACAACACGTTTGAATCATTCCATTTAAGATGACGTGAGCTTCGGAAAATTTGCGGAAATTCTTCAAAATGTACAATGCAAGAAATTAACCTTCGTTTACTTCACTGGGCTGGACTAATTTCTAGTCCAATAATATCGTCTGATGATTTACATAGTAGAATGAGGGAACTTTTGGCAAGCAAACACACGCCTTTACTTAGAGTTGGATGTTTCAGCAGCAGGTCATCAATAATTAATCAAACTGTGTTCGCAAAAAACACACTCGTTTGCTCGATTTTTACATAAATAACTTATTTTACTTGACAAGAGTGAGATTTATTCCTTAACATCAATGTACTTGTACCTAATTTTAATGCATAGTTTAATTTGTCCATTTCCTGCACCTAAAGACTAGAATGCCAAAAAATTCTGTAATTCAATTCAGTTGAGAGAACCATAAAAGGTATTAGCAGGAGTGTGTTGGGTGTTCTGCCTTTCCGAAAAGTCATTAGAATTCATATAAAATATCCATATTGCTCCAACCTGGTAAAATACTCCCTTTTCATAATTATCAAAAGAAACTTAATTTGCAAATCCCACACTCATGGTCACACTTACATTGCAAATCGCGCCAATCCCAGTTATGTACCTATATGCATTTTGTTTTAATATAAAGTTCAGTATCCAAAAGTTGCTCTATTTAATGAGTGAAAATAAAAATCAGAGAGTACATAATAGTAAGTAGTAAGTGCATATAATTTTCATTTTATCAGCTCATGTTATCAGACATTTCAGACAAAACTGTATGGTCGTGTGCCATAAAATTACATTCATTTCAGTTGTCAGTAAACAAAGGCATAATTACTATACATTATTGTGTATGTGGAAAGAGGTTTCTGCAATATAACGCAACGTAGGTTCACTTCACTCAGCATATCATCATGTGAAATTCAAGATCTCTGTCAAAATACTCTAAGTCTTAGTTAGTCTTTTGTGTTCAAACACACCTATTATTATCAACTTGCATTTTTGTGCTCTTTGATTAAAAAAGAGCGAATAGTTCCGGAATACTTGCTCATGCTTTATGGATGTCATTATTATGACATTTGGAGGAAAATAAAGGAGGAAAAGACATTTAATATTATTATGCAGTGTAACCAAATACTATTATCATGCTCATGCATTAGGTAAGTCAGGTTCTGCAGATAGATATTCGTGATTATAAATTAAATGCATCCGCACAGCAGTAAGTCAATGCATGGAGTGATCAATAATTATATGCGCATAATGAAAGGGTTTTTACGCATAATTTTACATCTGTATCCAATGCTCTATTCATTATGCCTACTGCATGCAAGCTCAGCATTAAGAGTGGATGAAATGAAAGGCGTTCAGTTCACAGACCTTTGTCATTGTGCCATTTATTTTTTTATGAATGAAGTCGGAGGCTGATGCGTAAACTACAAAATAAACACCAGTAACATAAACATGACGCTGAAATATTAAGCAGTTGATGCGTGTGTGCCTTTTTGGTGTTGAAAGTGCAAAGTGGCCAACACAACACCAAAGGACAGGGACACTGACACCGAGAAGCTAGAAGTCGACACAAGTTTAGAATTAAAATGAGCAAATTGCCATTCTCGAACTTAGGTTATTAGGTGCATAGTGCATAATAACCAAAACATTGTATTATTATTCAATCAATAGACACTACATAGGAATGTCCATAAGTATACAAGTATACATATGTATGTACTATATGTTGTGCATTGTAATTGTAAAAACATTCGTCGTACACGGGATTAAGGTTTGCACGTTTGATTTGATTGCATTGCAATGCAGTAGCAAACTTAACCTTTGCCTGTGACAACTCATGTCATTGAGTTCAATATCAATTAAAAACTCTAAAATGCCTAGTGCATAATACGCAAAAGGATCCCTTTTTTGTTGGTTCTTATATTATCTGATGAAACTTAAATGACTTTATCGTCCTGTTCTATTAGATTACGCGTTTGAAAAAGGGTTAAATAATCATAGTAATCATGCTAGTTCAGTACAAAGAAATCTCTTAAACAGCTCTATTAATGACTGACTTCTTTTAAGCATTCATTAGGCATGCGCACGCACTATAATGAACCGAAAAGTGTTTTGATAAATTGTATAAGAAATAAAAAATAAAAAATAATTTATGTGAAATTCCAGTTTCACTTTTAATTACAAATAGTGACTAAAATAATATTTTGTATGCTTTTATTTCCAGGCGCTTGGTGGAGTATCCTGTGACATCAACCCAGCCGTTACTCTTGCTTCATTAGCATGTGGAAAGATTCCGATTGTAAAAGCGATAATGTACATCTTGATCCAATGTCTCGGCGCCCTGGCTGGAACTTCACTTCTCAAGGTTAACCACTATGCAAGCTTATTTTTGCATGACATAGGGTGTAATTATCTTTATAATACCAACATTACCACTGCTGAACAAGTTACATAATACGATGACGATGAACGTATAAGACTGATCGAGTGTTAACAACTTGAAATTTTGCATTTGAATGGAACCTCAAATCTTGTCTGGTCATCTCAATTCACCTTAGTCTCACGATTCTGAAATCTTCTGCACCCGCCTACACGCAAGCGTGTTTAAATATTTTGTATTCCAAAATCTTCCGATCAGTAAAAGGATTAAGAAACGGACTGACTTTTCGGAGCATAGGCTTTCATCATATCATCAGATCATAAAACCAATCAATTTAGCAATATTCATGCAGCATGAACTGCATGGCACGATAATATATATGCAATTCATAATAATATATAGCATAAACTGTTTTGCTGATTCAGCCTTGACCGATAGAATGCATAATAGTGCAATTCCTCAACTAAATGACAGCATGCATAACAATCTTTTAGCTTCATAAAGATTCATGCCTAGTTAAAAGTATCGCATGTTAGTTACAATTCATCATGGGATTTAGCTCTTGTTAGCAAGAATACTCAAATGTTGCTGTCATTGCATGTGGATAGCATCATAGAAGTATATATGTAACTCTCAGCAGGCAATAAAATATTTTCTGATTAACAATGTAAGAAACAGCATAGATATTGAAAATTATCGCTTTCAATCCGTTTAACACAAAATTTAAAACGCTTTTTTTTTGTCCTTCATTTTTACAAGTTTTGGTGCTACTACTATGTGTCAAACTATTTTGATCTTGTGCTTTATTCGCTGACAGATGAACAATCAAGACCCTAATTAACTCTTTGAATTCTGTCAAATGCCATTAGTTATGTTTGTATAGCTTGAAGAATGAACTCTTTCTGCAGACGTTAAAGTCAAAGACGTCATTTGACAAAATGTGCATGTGCAAAGGTTTGATGAACTGACCAATAAAATGTGATCCCTCTAGTATCTACAGAATATCATGTAATTATGTAGCACATGTGAAGGTTCAGATCAATTAAAGTTGTCATTACACCAACAACCTGTACATAAAAATTGAAAATACAAGTTTTAAAATGCACAGGATATTTTTATAAATGCTATTTGTTCTTCCAAGCCAAGTCGTAGACCCCACCCTCAAACAGACCATGATTCTGTGAAATTAGTAGGTAGTGAATGCTGTACGTCAACATCATATCACCAATTTAGTTCGGTTTGAGGTCAAGAAAGGACTTAACTCATTTCGTAATACTGATAGTAGACATGACAGACTTTACAAGGCCAATCACAAAAATTGGTCTCCCAATCGTTTAACTCTTTATCATCTTATTCAGCGTAAAGCGAAATCAATTCGCATAGCTTTCTATTATAGGAACCATGTTTTTCTCCATTTTCTTTCCATTTGCTACGCATTTTATTTTTGAAGTGAAATTAAAAGAAAAAGAGACAAGTGAAGGGTATTAGCATAAAATATCGGTACCAATCAAGGTATGTAATGCGTCTCCTACACTCGCTATTCTTTTGTTGTTTCAAGTTTAAGCAAACTAATTGAACGCAGTTGAAGGAAAGAGTGCAAATTATTAGTCCACCCCTTCGGACATTGTTTCATAATGTATAGGTGCGATCAGTCATCATTTTATTATTGTAACAAATGACATAATCACACAAACATCATTCCATTTTAGTAAACGTTTCTACTATTGTAATATGTAACTGTCAGGGTCAGGTTATTAACACCTCTGCGAACTCAATGCAGACATTTCGATTTCTCAGGTCGCAACTCCTTTGTACTCATTAGAACTTCCACTAAAGGAAAACATTCCTCACTGCAGCAATGACTATACTAGATAGGTATTATACAATGGAAAATTTTACAAGTTGATATTTGATAGCTTATTTTGCATAGTCATGAACTAGAGACAAAGCAGGCGTCAGTGTCTGAGAACTGAAACGAATTCATGCAAATTTGTTAACTCTGCTGATGATCGTGATCGTATAATAATTAATATCATGAATTGCAATCTAGCTAAAATAATATTTTGATACGACTGTGTCGATTGTTATTTTTATTAATTAAAATTTCGGTAGCCTTAGATCGATAGATGAGTGAGGACAAAGAATGTGAGAAGAATGACAAGGCAAAAAAACCTTTATCAAAATATCCGATCTGAGTATTTGCTAGTGTCGCTGTTGAGAGCAGTGACATAATGGACAAAGATTTCGTCCATTCATCGCAATCTGCTTTGCTCTGCTTATCTTAAAGTCTTTTCCTAATTATGCAATACTTTTCCACGAGTTAATACTTTCATCACGATATACATATAGACCTTTGGTTTGACATTAAAAGTTCAAGCATAAAAGTGACATTAAAACATAAAAGTAGAATAATGAATAAACTTTAAATGGTTTTACAGGCTGTAACTCCAGACAGCATTGAAGGAAACTGGGCAATTACTCAGTTAGCCCCAGGAGTTACACCAATTCAAGGATGTATGGTTGAAATCATTTCTACCTTCCTTCTTGTCTTCACCGCTTTCAGTGTTACTGATGAGAACAGAAGAGATGTCAAAGGTAGAATGATTTTTTGAAATGCATCACATAAACGAGCTTCTTTTATCTATTGGTTTGGGATTTTGAGGTTAATTGTTTTTTGCTACTTTCCAGGATCTCCACCATTGGCTATTGGATTGTGTGTCGGTGCTATTGTCATGTGCTCGGTGAGAAAAAATGAAAATACATAATGAAGCATATTGTCAAATTACAGGAGGAAAAATTACTCTGTACTTCAATTATTGCAGGGGCCACTCACGGGCGCAAGTTTGAACCCTGCAAGAAGCTTGGCACCAAGCATCATCGCTGGCCATTTCGATAACCATTGGGTTTACTGGATTGGACCAATTGTTGGTGCCGTTTGTGGAGGTCTCATTTATCACAACATTTTCAGACAACCTCGTCCAGATGAAATTGAAGCTTTAGAGGCAGAAGCACAATTGAGAAGACAGGAGCGTGAAGCCAAGGAGAACGGAACTTCACCACCTGTGTAGACTTAAAAAGTGATAAAACGCAAAGAAAACTACAAAAAGAACAAAGTGAATTATATATAAAGCTAATATAATTGATAATTACATTATGAAATACTTAACTATTTAATTTTATAATATATAATACTATATATTAATCAACGATCTTGTCTCTCTATTCTATCGAAATACTTTTCTTCACGGAATCATATTTGTTAGTATATTAGTGATAACTTAATTACCAACATATCTCTTAATTACCCTAACATGAATATTTTGTCGTGTATCGTAGTTATATGAAATAGAAACTTGTTATCGAGACGTGATCATGTTTTGAGTGAATGAACGCATATAATAGACTAGATCTGAATCAGAATTGGAACGAATGTGTCAACGAATTCTTAGATTTCAGACTTTTTGTTATCAGAAATACCATGAACTTTTTTGCATCTGAATGTTCATTTTTCAGTTTTCAGCACTGCTGTGAATTAAAGAACTATTTGTATTTTCCAAGACAAATTTGCTGATGATGCTACTTTATTTCGCAATAATACAACTAAGCATAACTCTTTTTAATGACATCGTTTAACATGCTTTTAAAGCTTGTGCAATATCCTCAATTATGTCTTCCGTGGACTCAAGTCCTACTGCAAGACGAACAAAATTTTCAGTGATGCCCAGTTTCAAGCGTGTGTCCTTTGGTACAGCCAAATGTGTGAAGAATGCTCTGCATATATTAAGATTAAGATAAATTACTAAAATACTTGTCATTAGTCATTACTCCTCTTTTTCACATCATCATTGACTTACGGTAGCTCTACCAATGTCTCACATCCTCCAAAGCTTCCAGCATTTTGAATGAATTTAAGGTTTTTCAGGAACTCACGCGCTGACCCTTCACTCTCTTTGATCCGGAAGGACATCAGACCAGAATGCCCCGAGCATTGCTTCTTTGCAAGTTGATGTCCACGATGACTTGGTAAAGCCGGATGGAACACAGCGTCTATCTTTGGATGGTTAAGAAGAAATTCTGCAACCTTAGTTGAACTTTCCATTATGGCTTTCATCCTGATTGGGAGGGTCTTTAAGCCCCGGATGACCAAATAGCAGTCAAATGGGGAAGGAATAGCTCCAACAACTATAACAGTTATGAAAATGATAAGATTGCAAAATCTTCCATGCGTAAACAAGATAGTTAACCTCGTTCAATAACCGAATGGTTTGGATGAATAGGTACTTTGTATTACCATTTTGATAAAACTTTAGACGATCTTTGACACTGTCATTGTTCGTTATCAATGCTCCCATAATGACGTCAGAGTGTCCGTTTGCATATTTGGTCAGCGAATAATGAACCAAGTCACAGCCAAGCGAAAGGGGTCTCTGAAACATTTTTATCACGTCAAAAGATTGGATAAAGATCACATTAGGTACATTTAAGTGAGCTTTTGTATCTTACTTGGAAGTATGCAGTAAGGCACGTGTTATCGAGTACCACCAGAATATCTTTATTGTGTGCATGAGCTATATCTGATAACTTTGTAAGGTCAAAAACACGTAAAGTTGGATTTGCTGGACTCTCCAAGAAAATCATCTATAAATAATAACTTGTTATGTATATTTTTCAATGGCAAATATGAAATCAAATTCATTCATGGGCATAACTTACCTTTGTCTCAGGCTTAAGGATATTCTTTAATCCTTCCAAGTCCTCAAGGTCAACAAAGTCCACTGAGATGCCAAGTCGGGTGACGGAGTCATTAATTTGTTTGATGGTGCCCCCATATATGTCATCGCTGCAAATAAGATGTTCTCCGCTTTTCATTAGTGACAAAGCAGCAGAAAAGGCAGCCAATCCAGAGGAGTAGCAAATAGCTGCAGAAAAGAATGAAGTTAGTGAAAAAATGGCAGAGTTTGAAATTGAAAAAAAATTAACTCACCATGTTTCCCTCCATCGAGAGCAGCAAGCTTTTGTTCCAAGATTTTACGGCTTAAATTATCTGTCCGTGCGTATTCGTAGCCCTTTTTTAAAATATGAAAATCATAGCGTTAGCATAATATCATATACAAAATTAGATTGGTAAAGATGAAACAGTACTTACCCTGTTAACAGCAGGAACATCAATCTCGTAGTTCGCCGAAATGGTGATTGGAGGAACAATGGAGCTTAAATTCTTGTTTTCATTAAGATATCCAGCGTGGACGGCCAATGTTGCAAAATTGCGCTCAACAGGGAGCCAATCGAGGTCCGAATTTGTCTTTATGTCACCCATTTTGCTGTTATTTTGTCACCTAGTTTTAAAACTGGTACTGAAGATGATTTGTGGATGCAAAAGTTCCAAGAGTCAGGAGTACAAATGGAAAACTAACTGCGCACTGACAGAAACGTGTAGTCTCTAGTTCTACGTAGCTTCGGTTGTACTGAGGAAGAAAATATTTCTAATGATCATTATATATACCTATTACATTGCTTCTACAGACTACAGACAGGTTCAGAAGCAGGCACAAAAAATAATAGCCATGAAATGACAGATGGCAAGAAAACTAGTCCCATAGATAAGAACAGAATGTGAAGCCTCCCCGTTCATGCGTTTAGATAACTTGTCAGGAATGATTTTGTTTGCTTGGATAGAACGTGTCAATCTTGTAGTCAGTAAGTACTTTGAGCAATGAAGATAAGAAAGCTTTGATAATTCGATTTCATTTTGAAATAAGTCTTGGAATTTGGGTAAATCTATGCATGAACAGGGTCAAGATGCTGTAGGCCGTGAACAATAATTACTATGATTATAATAATTACTTTTAATAAATCGTTGCTTTGCATTTACAATCTATTTTTCCAGATGTACATTCGTTAAATAACATAACCAGAAAAAGAATTGCCAACATTTTCAAGGAGCTGGGGCTTTCTCAGGCCAAGTGGATATCTCCTCATACAAAAGATCGCCAGGGCATTCTGTGGCTCTTACATCTCTATGTCCATAAACGATGTAGTCCTCTGTTATGAAATCTTCCAGAATTCCACAAGAGATTAGGCGTTTTACTGCCGTCAACTGTTCCTCTGATGGCAAGCGCTCTTCAATAAAAAGTAATACGATAACATATCAAAACCACCAGCTTGATCATGATGCGACTGCAGTCTTTAAGATAAAAATGAGTAATTCTGTATATAAAATCTTATGGCTACCCATGAAGTTTCCAATCAAACAAATTCCAATGCTTTTATCATTGTATCCTGGTGCATGTGCACCCGTTTTATTCCATCCCCTTCCTTCATAAATATTACCATCTCCTCCAACTAAGAAGCTAGAGCATGATAAAAATAAATTATTTAACTTCTATTTAGTTATTTAGCTTCGTTACAACCTCGTGATCTGTACCTATATCCGATATCATCCCAACCATTTTCGTCCATATGAAAGTTCTGGATGGCCCTCATAACAGCAATACATTCTGCAGAAGTGGAACATTCTCCTTCTCCCATTACAGAATGATGTATAACGGTTATATTCACCGGTAGTCTCATTCCTACTGTAGATTTTGGTGGGCGTGCTCCCCATTCTCTTCTGGACACTATTCTGGGGCACGATTCTAAAGAAAATACTATAATTTGGTCTCTGAATAAAACAAGGCATATTTAAGTATTATATCTCTCTATACCGTTGCGTGTTGCTGGAACAGGGAATCCATTGTCTGCAATTATCTTCTGCAGAGCTTTTGTGGATTCTTTTGGAATCCGTGGCCTTGCTGGGTCAGTAAAGTTCACCCAATGAATCCCAAAACGGTCACTGTAAAGAAATATGTACTGGTACAATGATTCAATGGTACAAATAGAAAACACCCCTAATTGCATTTCAGCTTACGTGTATCCATTCGCCCACTCAAAATTATCCATTAATGACCATGCTGTGTATGATTTGACATTGCAGCCATCCTCTACAATTGCCTTCAGAACATTGTTGATGTAGTCAGTATAATACGCAATGCGTTTTGTATCATTAAGTCCTACTGCATTTGAATCACTCCATCCATTCTCCGTCATTAGAACCTTTGGGTTTCCTGCAAGAACAAATGCTACTGCTATTAGGAAATCAAACAAAATTTTCCTTTAAATATTTCAATAGCTCACCATAGGTCTCCTTTACCCAATTCAGCAACTTCCGCAGACCCCAAGGTACCTTTTTCTGTGTTTACAAAATCATCTTACAATTAGTGGAAGCTACGTTTTAAAAGATGATAAAATAAAGTATTTCCTGACCAGCCATGCCGATGCAGATCCTTCCCAACTGGGATCTTTATGTTTGGTCACTTGTTGATCACATCGCCATCCGGGCAAAAAACAAAGCGTTCCTCCAGGAGTTATCAATTCAGTCGTGTAATGATTTAATCCCAAGAAATCCAGCGACCCTTGCAACAACTCTTTCCATTCATCTTCAAATACTGGCAATCTGGATTGATTCCTACCTTCTGCTGCACTAGCAGCATCTATCATCTCTCTCATTTCTGGTGGATAGTCTCCAAAGAATACTGGAAATCCGAACCAGCCATGCTATTTAAAGATATAAATTTTTAAAACTGTTTTTACAATCGTCAGGAAACATGGGTATTCTATATTATAATACCTTAAAACGTCTGGCACGCTCTGCTGCTTTTTCATGTTCTGCATTCGAGGGATCTGTCGGTTCCATCCACTCGCTGTCAATGACAATGCCAACTTCTCCATTTTGTATAGGCTTAAACTCCCTTTCATATAAGCGATAGGCTCTAGCATGTGACTTCAGAATTGTGTGAGCACAAAGATAAGGCTGGGTAGCTTCTCCCAAAATTCCAGGGGCTGCTATTGCCACTCCATAGCCCATCTCGCAAGTGTTATAAGGCTCATTAAATGTAAACCAATACTTCACTCGGTCTCCAAACGTTTGAAATAAAATTCTGGCATAGTTTTCATAGTGTTCAATCATGGCTTCATTTGGCCAACCTCCCAACCTCTCTTGCAATGCTTGTGGCAAGTCCCAATGATACATTGTAACCTGCATTTAGGAGTTTGTTTAAGATTTACAGATTAAATACAGAAATTTGAATTCAGAAAGTTAGTACGATACCATTGGGGTTATTCCATTTTCAATCAAGAGATTAATTAAATTGTTGTAGTAGTCAATGCCTGGCTGATTTATAAAATCGCTCGTACCATTGGGAAGAATTCTAGTCCACGCAATGGAGAAACGATAAAAGTTTGCCTGAAATTACAAAAGTTTAATGAAATTGTAGTTATTTTTAACTGTAAGCTTCTGTGCTCATTTACCCCCAAAGATTTTAAAAGTTGAACATCCTCTGGATATTTATGATACGAGTCACATGCAATATCTCCGTTACTTCCTAAAATAGGCAATTAATGTCAGAGCAATTTTAGACCACATCGTGGTTTAGGTTTGAGTACTGTATGGTTAATTTTGATAAGATCCCTACGGTCAATGATTGGACTAATCAATCGATGTGTGAAACGATCCCAAATACTTTCCCCTTTCCCTAAAGGCAGAACTTTTTGTTAGTCCAATGTATTTGATGAGTTCTAAAATAAGTACATAAAAAGGTATTTTAAAAGTCTACCATCGGCATCCCATCCTCCTTCAATTTGATATGCGGCTGTTGCAAATCCCCATAAAAAATCATCGGGGAAAGTTCCGTATAGGAAGTCATCTTGCGACTTTGTTTCAGGAACCGAGCTTTCACTAGCTGTTGTTCTCTTGTTTGCAACCAAGCCAGAGATTCCTGGACTCATACATGTTAAAGCGATCAGAACAACAAGAATTTTTTTAGAATGATTAAACATGATGATACTCAATCCTAATTATATAACTTTGGCTAACGTAACTAGCATACTATGAAAATTAAAATCGTGAGGAATTTGTAATTACAAGTAGGGCCAAAGGAAAAATGAGCCAGTTAGGATAACATCATATTGGATGAATTATTTTTACATTGCTTTCCATCCTAATCAATTGAAGTGGTAATGCTATAATTACTGTTTGCACAATCAATAAATTCAAGTTAAATTATAACACGCCATAATGTGACATCAAGTTTGTCTCCCAAAAGTTTAATTAGCATACAATCATTGGCTTCAAACGCAATGCTCAGAATTCTCAGATAAACTTCAAGTAATGGAAGATGATTTGTTTGGGATAATTAATATACAGACATCAACATAATGTGACACTAGATAAGTGTATGAAATTGTATGTGCACGTTCTGTAACTGGAATGCTGGAATTTCTGTTATTTCTCTAGAGTAATGAGATGACATTATATTATATTTTTAAGTAATTGTCATCTGTCATACGAATGAGATCAAATCGAAACTTGGGTGGGCATTGCCTAACTGCCTTGACATGATATAACATATTGGATGTTTTCAGAATGTGCATAGATTGCAACTTTTATCTATAATACCATCGACCAACAACAGTTTATTTATCTGGACATGATTGATTAGCACGAGACATTAATGACGTGAATGACAATGAAATCTAGTCTGTAGTTCAATAAGGATTTTACGATGTAAATTATGACTCATTATTATAAAGTCGTAACCGACTTGTAGAAACTTGAAAAAATATTTTTCAAAAATTGAAAGCATTGTACACGTGACATGTGTGATGATGGAATTTTCCAAAGCTATTCGCAGGCCTAAATTTTCCATATAAAATTCAATAGAAATCGTGTTTTGTAAAATTTATACATTTTTCAATAACATTCAATCGATTCTGAATAGTCTCTAGCTAATAATTGTGATCTTTTGTTTGTCCTGCATGCATAATGTTTAATCTAAAACTTTTATCTTGATGCAGTTTCGGCATGCGTACAAAAAGGATAAAATAGGTACGACAAACACGTTGTTTTTTAAAGAGATTCAATAACCACTCTTGTTTAGCACCTAACAAAATGTTTATCAAGTTTTAGCGGATCCGTATCATTGTATGTTGTATTTACATTCTAAGTACATGCTTCTGGATTCGTTTATTTGTAGTTTGCACATATATTTAGCAAATCAACGCATGATACCTTCCGAGCAAACTTTTATTAAATTTCTGCATACTTTTGTATGCATTGATGTTTTAACAATTCCAATCTTACCTGCTTCAGCACATCATAGCAGACTTTGACTCATTCGTCGGCTATAAGAACAAGATTACCTCATCTTCTGCATTCCAAATTACCCAACTATTGTTTTTTTCTGAGTAGCATATATACACAATAATGCAAATGCTATACAATTGCCTATTTATTATTACATATTTCACAAACATTTTCTATACATTTAAAAAGACTCCATGAATTGACTTGTGTGTAAAGGATATGCACACGTGTGTAGGAGTATGTTCAGTTCAATATTAAAAGTACTCATGATCGACACAATATACGTTTTTATGAATATGTGGCGTAATGTGGTTCATCAGTGACACTAAAGACAGTTTACATGTAAAAACCATTAAAGCAATTGAAACTGCGAAAACGGGTGCTAGTAATCTTTTAGTCATAAAGTTACCCTCGCAGTAGTGAAAGTTAAGTTTTAAGTTGTGGCAGCAGATTGATTTTGCATCAATTGTTGGGCTATAGACTATTGATTTAGCAGAAATCATCAAGTTTAAACAGCGGCTACCCACTTAGGTAATTTATAACATTATTTTATTTAAACCAAAATTTTAACGCATTTTAAAGTTTAAAGTGTACATTTGATAAAATCTTTGCATTCGTTCACTAAAAACGTATACAACCAACTAAACATTTACAAGAAATATTCATATTAGAGCAGACATTAATATCGAAATACTAATTTAATAATAGCATATATCACACCAATTAATAGGCTCCGTCATCTCACAAATGAAATGCAGATATCAAAACTATTTCAAGCAAGTTTTGCGTTCCCGAATCAAAGAATTAAATACCTATATAAAAACTTCAGCCATCATATCAATTGACTCGCTTTAAAATTCATGATACCAGGGGGTGGGTAACTTTTAGATGTTAAATCATAAATTATGTGTTGTGTTGTATGAAATTCTAGTTTTGATTATGTATAAATTAACTACGCATACGCAGACTTCGTGACTGATAATACTTGCTCAAAATAAAACGCAAGGTAATATTTTATTTTTGTCAATCCGGGAGCGTTACCGGCGGCTCACCTTTTAAGTTGTCACTGATAGCAAGAACAAATCAGGATAAAATTGCACCCAAGCACGCCTACGCATGATTAGCCATTCAATATTCAATATGTGTGTGCTTCATTCACTTCCCTGTTGCTAATTAAGATTTCTGTTTAAAAACCCCATTATCATACAGAGAGATGGAGTTTTCTAGACACTAATCTTATTATGCTTATGGTTTACATTTGTAATCCTATTTATTTCATGAAGAATACTATCTTACTATGCGCATATAAGATATTTCAATTACTCAAGCCCATTCATAATACTCTAGATTGTTAAGTCATGCCTCTAACTGATAATTATTGTACTCTGCCTAGTTTTGAATTCTTAGCAGCATTATTTCTTTCACTGAACTTAAACGTAATTTTCATACTCCTTGTGCTATCTTTAACTTCACACTTTATTATCCTACAATGCACATGTAATTACTAAACAGCATACAAATGAGAAATAGTAGTAAAGGGGAAACTTGTGGGCTTTAGATGTGTTTCGTTCTCTTCTTCAAATTGCTGGCACCTACGATTGCAAACCATGCAATTAAGTTAACAAAGTCATTTTTAACTACTTCTTTTATCCTTGAGCAGGCGCAATATAGTTCCCTGAAGAGCAATACCTTTTAAATTTAAATCACATAATCATTCCACCGCTTCACAGACGAGACGGTTCTCTCATTCAAGAAAGCCCTAAGCAAAAATTATGCTGAGATGATCAGTCCAAATTTGGTAGAAACCTCAAGTCCTTTGTTAGAGTTTTGCAAAGTGATGATGCAGGCAAACTTCATGCCTTTGCAATTATCTCATCATTTTCATCATGAGAAAAAAATCATCCTCACATCATCTTACCCATGACATTTGGTAAGATCAAATAGCTACACGTGAGAAGCTCGAAGGGCAAAGTCACAAAAACATCAAAAATGTCATAAAAAGTAAAGCAAAATACATACATGTACTGTAAATTGCATTAAAGGTATTGATTATATTATTGCATGAAAAATGAGTGATGAAACTTCATAAAATGCAAGACTTGATGAGCTAATCTTTGTTATTCGGAGAATTTTTGCTCCGAATCAATCAATTTCTCGTTATGTTAATCTACATTTTTGTTTTTGAACAACCAAAAGTTGATTTGCCATGGACTAAATTCCTTCAACAAAGCGTGGAACACAGCAAACCTTGCAAGAGGATTAACTTTATTTTGTTCTTTTAACTGAAGGATATAGAGGTACTGAAACGTGCATGCGTAAAAACATGCGTTTTCACACTAATCATCAATCAATATATTTATTTAATCGATTGTTTATTTTACCTGAAGAGCCAAAATGGCAAAATGAATCATCAAAATGCTAATACAAAATGTCTGAAGGTGAGGCAGCATCAGTGACTATTACATATTACCATTCTTAACTCTTCAAATAAAATGACAAAACAAATATTTGTCTATAAATATGTATGAGATAGCAATTTCGTGTCATCACGTTCTCTTGAAAATCATTTTGGTTTTGTGGACTGAGCTACTGCTGTTAGTAGCCAGCAATAAGTATTTTCATGCTATCTCAAGAGATTTTTCTGTTTCACCATCTTCGCCAAGTAAAATTATGCGGAGCATATAAGCTCCATCCGTGTAACGCCTCATTTTACTTCTCATATTTTTGCAATACATTTGGCTAATTCCTTTCAGCACACGCACAAAAGTGTACTTCAACACGAATCCATTGCTCATAGTCGAACTGAAATTTATCCCCTCGGATCAATAACAATGAATGTAACGAAGCAGAACATTCATGCGTGTGACACAAAAAGAATCATTACGCTCTGCAATACAATAACCATAGTCAGAATTAAATAGGAAACGTGATTAGAAACTACCTTTTTAGTAATTCCAGCCGTAGTTCCGACGATATCCAAATCCAAAACACACGTTTTGAGGTCGAAAACTCCTCCTTAGTGTCTGGCTTTATCGAATTAAAAGTTCCGGTTGTATTAATGTCAGATGAATGCATTTATTTTGTCCTCTATAAAGTTTTTAACGGTTCAACGCGTTTATTTGACAGTTGAAAATCTCTTGGGGGAAATGTGCATGTTTTCCGCACATGAAAACATAAACAGGTATGAATGCATGCGTCGAAAAATGAAGAGTCAACTATTTTATAAACTAATGCCCTGTTACATAAAGTGTTGTTTATTACAAGGTAAGTTTCATAAATTAAATTGAAAATGCAATATATCTTCTAGGCAAATATATAATACATTAAGGTTGGCAAGAGAAGATATATAGTTGGCATATACATACATTGCATAGAATTGTGATATGGAATGATATTATGAATAAGAGACGGTTTTTTATGTTGCTGGAATCGCTTCTTTGTTGCGTGCAAGAGAACCCGATGCGTTTGATGAATATGGATTAAGAGGAATGGTGATGAAATTGTGATGCAATTGAGAAGTCAGCATGAATAGAAGCAAGTTTTAATGTTATTATTGAGCTGTTTCAGCTCACTTGTGACTAACTTTTTGATAAAGGGGTTAGATGACATGTTAAGGGAGTATAAAAGGCTTTTTATTATTGTATCATTATAACCGAATATATTTATCGAATGTTTCATTTTGTTTATCCACTTTTTGACATTACACATTGTACACAAAAGTGATACATTTGACATTCCACGCATCAAAAAGAGTTGAAATACTTTTACTATTACGTATTTGCAGATAAAAATCTGTCCATCCCGTCATCGTCATTCATAAGTCAAGTAAAGCTGAAGCACATATAAGTTCACTCCATAAAGTGATGTGGAAAGCGAGTAGACGGCTAAATAACTATATTGAAGATTGCAGCATAATTTTGCAAGTTCTCGGTTTTTAGTTAAGTCATAATTAATTTAGTGTGTGTGTGTGTGTGCATCTTAAACATTAGATATTCTTGTTTTTAGTCAAGGAAAACTCATCAAGGTACACTTTTTTACACTTCTTCTTAATATTCACTTTTAAAACGTTTATGTAATGTTTCAATCTGCATACAAACAGAGGAAAAAGGAAATGGCCGGGCTTAGATCGTAAATATTATTTTAGGAGCAATTAGAAAACGTGTGTAGGAAGAAATGCTTTACTTTCATCAACAATCTTAACTTACCCCAGCTTCACACAAGATAATAGTAGAATATGGGCTCCTGATCTCCTGATTACATTTGGCAATAAAAATGGCATTAGCTAAGCTTAGAGTTTTAACATGTTGATATTATTACAACTTCAAACTTTTATAGTTGAAAGTGATATGTTGAAAACTATGATAATTTTTTCCTCAAACTCATCATTAATTTTTATTTGCAGGCATGCAGGTAATAATTTTGGTAGCCAAGTAGTTTCACTTCACGCTTATGTACAACACATGTTAATTCTGGTCAGAATACGAATCAATCCTCTCATAAACCTGTATCTTCCGCCTTGACACATTACAGCTCTTAAAGAATCAACCTTCTTTTTATTGGCAAGAATTAAAACAACTTTGAACAACTCTCATTTCCAAAATTTCAATTTTCTGATACGAATATTCCTACTTCATTTGAAAACATTTCGTGTCAAGTTGCAGTTTGAAAAAGGGACAATATTATTTTGGAAATTGCACACAAACACAAAAAATAGTAGGGCATGCATGGTCATTAGCAAAAGTAATTTACATTTCTATTACAACTTTAGAGTTTATGAGGCATATTATTGAATT
>JAQIXX010003474.1:0-19541 GCA_034700605.1 Willowsia nigromaculata | reverse complement strand
CGCAATGTCAAATGAAACATTGCTAAACATATTGTGCATGACCACCTCCAATATAATATTTTTCTTACAAATATAAGGAATAAATATTGTATGTTGTAGAATGATCTCTAGAGCTGTAAATAAGAGCAGTAAAGTACAGCATGTGTTTTTTTTGTAGTCAAATGCTGCATAAAGTTAGTGCAAAAATACGTTTTATTCTATTTTGCAAAGCAAACAAACTTAAAAAACAGCTTGAATTGATCAGATTTCAAAAGAAAACAAGGTTAAATGTAATTATTTTACTGAAAATGAATCCAAATTTGAAATTTGTTTCAGACATTGATAGTAGAATGAAATACGCACACTTTATGTTATGCTTTAATATGGTTTTGTAAAGTCAGGTAGGCTAGTGATGAGTTAATAAATGCATTAATTGTGTAATCATATAGATAACATGAATAATTACTACAAAACAGTTTTAAAATAAACTTGGAATGATGCCAGAATCTTAGAAATTAAGGAAGTTTTGTGGAAAGATATAATGTTCTAAAACAAACTACAATATCATTAAGACCGATAGCATTTTGATATCGTGGGAATAACGTTTTATCATGTAACTACAAGTCAGAATTTTCTACACTATTCTTTGTCTATGGTATTCAAATTGCAACTTAAGTTACATTGTGCTGCAATATGCTCTAACTCTTCTATAAAATAAATTTGGGTTAGCCTATTCATTCCGTTTTGATCTTTAACCACATCATAACATGCGGATATAGACAGGTCGAGTTGATTGCCGTGTGAAGTTGAAATTCCATAAAGAGCTGAAAGATAAGTAACTTGTTGAAAACTTTAACATGAGGGATCCCATAATCTGTTATTGTTATTAATATTTAAAATTTTGAATTGCATAATAAGGTATATAGGTGTAGTAATCATGCTAACAATGATGTACTTACCGAAACGCATATACTCAAAATGTGATAATGGTAAATACAACTTTTCCAACTTTCTCCCAAGCAAATAATGAGTTTTTGATGAGAGCATCAAGTCTGAGAAGTACAACGGGACGTTGTTAACGGCTAAATCGTAACGCAGAAACGTTCTCCTCACTATTGTTGGAAGCAAGTTGAAGACCGTGGTAAATAAAAGTGTGCCCTTAATGTCACATTCCAATCTTTTAAACTTTCTGTACTCAGCTTCCATCCATTTTAATCTTTTTAATGGATCATCTAAACGTAATGGGCATTTGAACGCTCCAGCAGTCCAGTGATTAGTTAAAGTAAAAGGATGGTTCGGCCAGGGAAGTGATGACCCAATCCATAAAAATTCTGGAAGCTCAGAATCTTTCATTGTTTCCAGCATTAACCTTCTTAATACACCGACCTGAGAAGACATCATCAAGCATATGAAATGAGTGTCAGTTGACCTTCTTATCGCTTTTACTGCAGACAAATTGACTGTAGCAAAAGACATCAACCATTTTTGTTTATGGTTAGCACGATACAGAGCAGCCCCTTTAAATGGACTCTGACTATCAGTGGAAAATGTCATTTTCAGATGTAAGTGTAAAATCTCCACCGGGGTTTGGAAGATGTACTTAATCTGTGAAAAAAGTAATGAAAGCTGCCATCAAAATACTCGAAGCGATTTAAATGTAAATCATTTACCTTGTCAATCCATGTAAAAATTCGGTTTGGCACCATGTAAGGTACGGGACTATCAGTAAGTTTTCCAATCATATGAATGAAGGAATATCCATCTAGCAAAGAATGGCTAAATTTTGCCACAATGGCTGTTTTTGTAGCGCCACAATCTGGGGATTTCAAGTGAATTATGGCTATTTGCCAAATTGGCCTGTATCTCTCGTACGTGTTTGTTGTCATCCAATTAACAACGAAACTTTCTAGACTACCATCAAGTGAATAGTCAGTAATGGAATACTCCTTAATGTGCCACTCCAAGTCTAAATCTTCAGGTTCACAATGAGCAAAAAAGCTGTATCCACCATACGTCACCACATTTGCAAATAGATGGCTATATTTCTCAACGCTTTCATCTAAAAAGCATTTTTTGAAATGAGAGGAGAACTCCTTTGCTGTGATCCACGTTCCAGAGAGAAGCCAGACTTGGGCACAATTTGTGTTGGGAAACGAGTAACTATCACCTTGACACTAAAATTTTAAGCAAATAAATGTATAATATTTACACAACAAAATTTTTTAAATTATGCTGGTGCTATTCTAATGCTATTTTTATTGCACTTACTACCAAAGTATCCGCTATACCAGTAAGAGGGTGAAAGTTTGGCTTGAAGGTCCTTATAACGAGTTTTTCTAATAGTAGCTTATATGCTCCAAAGATCACTGCTGCTGGAACAACTAAGATTAGTAGAGGTATCCATACAAATATATTATATAAATTATATAATATAACTTCTGGTTGTGCCATATTTTCGTATTTAAAAAACAGTCGGAAATTTAAAGTATAAAAATATAAAGACCAATATTGGAGTAAAATCTTGGGTAGTTTGAAACTATCGTTACTCTTAATTGCATTAAAAATTCATTCTACGAAATCCTTTTATACTTCTTCATTCAAAAATTTCAAACTATCCACAAAAACATGAAGTCGAAAGAGTTTTTATGCAAATCCTTACTTAATAGAAAGATTTCTCGACCAATATGCTTTACTTTATTTCAAGTATATTGAAAATTCTTCCCTGTTCCTAAAGTCTTGTGCTTTTAATTTTAGCCTTTAAGACGCCCATTTCTTCGTAAGTAGGTTAGATTTGTTCATGTTTTCTTAAATGAGATTCGTATGATTCCTTCAGATATAGTGAAGAAACAGTAATACCTAAACATTTATGTATAGCACGTTTTTCCTGGTAAATTCTACAAAAACGATTATGGGAAACTTGTCTTAGTTTTTTCTTCGCTCGTACTTTCAGCACAGATACAGCTGTAGTCAGCGTTTAGCTCTTACTTAATGTATTAATTAACAAAAAACTTGCGTCATATTTTATCTTTATATCTTAATACGCGTACTGACTGCAAGAATAAATTGAATTGTTAATTGGGGTGAATTTCTTGAAACGGTGGATTTGCATATTTCTCAACTGCATGATATCATAGTAGTAAAAATGTTGCAACTGGGCTACTTAATACTTTACGTAACTTCATTCACTAATGATAGAGCCACGTACCAAGACATATTTAATGGAAATGTCCATGTCTTAAAAGAAATACAGGAAAACACCATGCAAAAAACAATTTCAACTTTCGTTAAATTTTTTATCTCTACTCCAAAATTAGTCTGTCTCAAAAAATCGACGATTACAGAAGTGATTATGTTTTACTGATAAATGCCTAATAACTAATTAAACATCCGCTTAATAACAAGCCGTATATATCCTTCTGTTGAATTCTTAGACTAGTTTTGTGTTCGTTATGTGTTTTATGTTATGTTCGCTTGAAATCCTTGTTAAAAAAACTCAATAAGCAACTTTTTTTAAACACGAAAATCATTTTGCTGAAAAGTAATCAGAGTTTCGTCAATTTTTTCCAGTCTGTCTTTCTATTATCAGAACAACTCCAGTCAACTTTTGTTGGCCTCAAATTATCCGTTTTCTATTGGTTTTAGGGTCAAAATATCAAAGGACTCGAACCACGAGAACAAAGAAAAAGATAAACAATTTTTTATGATTTTTAAAAAGAAAATAGTTTCTTTCGATGATCTAAAAGTCATTCATTGAAATAACGTAAGAAGTAGGTAGTATTGTATATAATCATCATGGAAGGATCTAGGGAGGCAAAATTGTCACCAAAAGGCCAGGAGAAGAAAAATGTTCTTAAATGGCTAGGACAACGAAACAATATTGATGGTAGTAAAGTGAGATAAAGGTGTCACGTGACGGAAATAGCTTTCGAGAATTTTTTGTTAAGCGTTTACTGTTTAAATCTGACTAGTTAATAATAATATTATATGTATCTAAAACCACCACCACTATGTATAATGCTGACAACTTTTGTGTTAAAAACATAACCTGTAAGTCTTGAGCCACAAGTACCAGAAGCTACATAATATCATCGTAATGCAAGAAATATGAAGATATATATTGCTTTGCCTAAATTCGTTCATTAAGAATTAATTCAAATTTTAGCCCATAAAATGTACGTATATTTTGCTATTTTGCAGTTTGAGTACCACTTAGAAAGCTTTTGAATATTTGAAATATGAATGATATTTGAAATATTTGACTTAAAATTCAAAGTAATAGTTCAGCCAAATTGTGATGTCTGGGACTTTCCTTCATCTACTTGCCAGGTTACAATAGATTAAAACACTTGTCACTTGTAATTAATAATTGTTTGGCTTTCATTGAGACAACCTCTTTTAAGTATCTAATATCAACACAAATAATGTCAAATTTCCTTGACAATTACCCACGCAAGTTATGAAGTTAGCTCAACATTGTGGAGGTTCCCAAAAAAAATCGCAATTCATGTTTTCGTTCCTGCATTTTATTGAAGTATTATTACTTTAATGAATGCGTTCACTTCAGGTTTCAAAAGGCCATGTCTCATAATAGTAGCTGTTTTAAAGATATTGTGAACCTTCACTCAGCACACCTGCAACAGTATAGTATGGTACATTTAAAGCTTTAAAATATATACCACTCGTAAAATGTAATTCAGTTAAATTCCAATATCACACGGTAAGCCATTTAACCTTTTTACGCTGATTGTGGAAGGAAATGTACTCACTCCAATTATAATACAAAATCTAATAAGAAACCCTACTGATATGTTTTTGTTATTAATTGCAGTAACATGCACGCATTAAAATATTAGTACTCGACTGAGGAATTGCTTGTGAGCCGTAATAACTACAGTAACTGATTTACTTTTAGAGAATAATAACTCTAAGCATGCATTTAGCTAAAGTATGCATTAAAGCCGCAATATCAGTTTAGAATTGACATATTATGATTCCCGATTTAATTAACTCTTTGGATTTAATCTTCTTTGTCATCGGTATGAAATTGAGTGAAATGAATATGACGCATAAAATGTTTGTTTTTCATAATTCAATGCCACACACAAAACACGCATGCAATGTCAATAGTGACAATTATTTAAGTATGGAAATATTACTGAATACACCCATTGACGATTGGCGACTTAAGCTGAAACATTTAAAATTGACAGATACATACGTGTTTACTCATGCGTTTTAGTAATATTCAAGCCACCAGCGAAGGACAAAGCATAGCTTATATTTTATTTAAAGGTAAGTCTTAACTATTTACTTGATAAATTTTAGTATAGTTTAGAGATACAAACGCTAGTGTATATTTCTCCGTTTTAATTATTTTTCGTAGAAATTCTGTCAAAAAGTGCCACAAACAATGAGTTCCGACTACAAAAGGTTAAGTTCTTCACTACCTGAAGGTCATTCAAATATTCGTCACAAAATTCAAGGTAACATGGTTAATATGTCAGGACGAGTAATTCCGGTTCTACAAAAGATGCGAAGTTTTACAAAGGAGTCAACTAAAGTGGAACAATTTCCTGATGAAGCAATTGATTACAATAATGATGGTGTAGCCCTTTTTAAGAAAGTCGCACGGAATCTGGATAAGTAGAATTGTGGTAGTGCTAAATATATTTTGTCACAAATTCATTTAATCCTAAACAAAAACTTTTTTATTGTATCATAATTTAATTTTCAAATGTTTTTTGACAGATTGGTTCAATAACGCCTACAAATAACTATTTGACGAAGAGAATAGTAGGTAATGCATCACTTAAAACTAGTTCAAAATTTTATTGCAAATAATTCAATGCATGTTCTTCGATTCTGGACACATAGAAAGGTAGTTCTTAAGGAAGGATGACACGCTAATCTACATTTCTTAAAATGATCGTGAAGAGTTAAATTGTTAAAAACATAAATATCATAAGCATACATCCTAGAGGCAACCAAAACAAAGGATTTGCAATATGTTTGTACATAAGTAAATAGTTCAGATACGTTGATAAATCTAATACGAAATCTAATGTTTATGACAAATGGATTTTATTACTTCTAGTATTATGACGTGTTAGTATAGGTACATTTTGACACAAATAATTTAATTTGCAAAGTCTACAACCAAGGTGCATTGCAAACATTTCTGAGCTCCATGAAATTTATGCTTATTAAATAGCTTTTCAAAAATGCAAGCATATGAATGGTTTATAAATTTATTGACATATTTTATTTTTATCATCATTAACAAGTATATCATATATGATTACTAATTGGTTTTATTATGTTGTAAGTACAAATTTTTTAAATTATTAAATGTGTATTAACAACAACGCGTTAGTGATGTTGTCACTGAGAACTTTAAGATAGTTCATGATTGCCGTGGTACTAATCGAAAAGTGACTTCCACACTTAATAGGCAAAGCAACTTGAGCCCTCCATTTTCTCTGCAGGATTCTTCTTGCATTTCCCTTTAATTCTTCAAACAAATTCGTATTCTTTATAACCAGACTTTCACTCAGAACTCTAGTAGCTGCTTGTATATAAAAATAATTAATAGTTAATCCGAGTCCCTCAACAAATCCGACAGTACATATTAAGGAAATAAATACTGGAGCTATATCATGAAAGTTGACAGGCAACCAAATCCAAATGGTGAGCATAATTTGACTCAACAGCATCACATTAAATGCCAAATTATTCATTACTGGCTCAATTCTTGTGTACAATATTCTTGAAGTAATGTAACCCTTTAAAACTTTCAAAGAGTTTCTCTCCGAGTTCAAAATGAATGCATGGAGCTGCATTTGTAAAGCTGTAAAGAGAAAAAAAGATATCATTACACCAACCACGCAGTCACGTGCACCAATCCAGAACCATGTAATAAATGATGTTCGTAGAACTATCCACGAAAAAATATTTAACTGTGTTCCTGACTCTTCAAATAACCATGACACAAAATCCCATTTTATGTAAACTAGAACAAAAGGAAACGGTGTTGCAAATAAAACCACTACTACATTAAGATACAAAAGAAGCAATCCAGAAAACATTTTCGAAAAGGGAAATTTCCGATTAAAATCTATTTTTTGCTGCAAAATATTATTTATACTACTAGATAAGCTTTTTCCACCTCGAAGAACGTCAACTCGGGATATTGTACTTATGATAATTAGCCATGATACTATAAAAATTGACAATAAGTCTCGCAACATATGCATAACATTGTTTGCATACTGTTTGGAAAAGACACTTTTTAAAATAAGGCACGTATAGATTGGTAAGAATATAGTTTGCACTATAAGAAATGCTACAGTTCCCTTCGAAACCTGAGGCTCCTGAATAGCTGCAGTTCCATTGCTTTCATAAATCTGGAGAGCAAGGCTAGGTAAATGACCATATGTTAGTTCATATATCCTTAGTGAAACTTGGTATAGAGGTGTGAACCAAGTTTGTATAGCTTCAGCATTTGGAATTTTATCTTGCTGGTTTCTTGAAATCGTAACTTGTAATTTTTTAGTAAAATTTGACACTGCTTTTGATAAGAAACGATTGCTTGCTTTGCCCCTAATTTTTATTGGAATACATTGGACGGCCATAGTAATATATTTAAAATTTTGGCATTACTTAACTTGGTTTCAGACTGGTTTTGATTTGTTCTAACCAGAAGACGAGGTTTTTAGTAACTGCACGTAGATTTACGGGAATAAGAAAGTCACTTTAAGATATAAAGTAATCTTGGCGAATAGATTTAGTAAAAACAAAATAAAATTACAAGAAAATATGATTGAAAATTGTTTTGCTTGACGAAAATTGTGTACAATAAATCGTGTGGCTTTTCTTAACAATGTATTCAATATTTTTCTATTTTGAAAGTAATAAACAATTATTATTCTGTATATAGTTCAATGATTCGATGCATATTACATTGACATGTGCATTTTCATTACTTTAAATTTACTCAGTTACCAGGTAGTGAACCAAACAGGGATTAGAAATGTCAAGTTAGGATTTCAAATATTATATTTATTGAGCCTAATCTACCACCTGTAGTTTAACGATGGCTTTCAATTTTAGCTAGAATTGAGGAAATTCTTATGTTTATTTGCTTCGCTTTACATAAAATGCATACATAGAAATTGTATTTAGTTTCCTGCAAAAGTAATCTAATGCTTTAAATAAATAAGAACATGATTAACTAAGAAAGAAAAACATGGTTACAGTATTTCGTTAGGATGTGATTGGTTTTTGTTAATTTTCTTTTATTTTTGGTAAACAAAAATACCAGGGTTTATCTTTCACTAATTATTTACGATATATACGATATATATCGAAAAACTCGAGTAGGTAATTGGATTTATGAAAAAACGAAATTAGTGAGAGCCGTATTAAAGCTTAAAATTTTATCAAAGAATTCAGAAGAAAAGCATAATGTAGAAACGGTTGACTTATATTAAAAACCCTGTTGGGTGTCAGCAACTGAAGGAATTTACTCATCTTAAAAATAAATAACTTTACTACGGTAGTAACATTATTACATAGTCATAACATAACATGACGACAGGAATAACAATATGATGAAATTAAGCATCTGAACGTTTATGAAGTTATGAAGAATATTATGCAAGTTGTTAGAGATATCTGCAAGACAATGTTCTGAATCCAATATGTAAGATAACAGTTTTGTTTTGCAGAATTGATTAAAAAGTGTATAAAAATTTACATAGACATAGCTTTCAAGTAAATTATAATCTATTAAACATAAAGCAAGTATTTTGCGAAAAAAAATGACACAGTTTTTATATAAAATCTGATTTATTGTTACCTAGAAACAATAATCTTGTCTTCTATCTATTTCTCCTAAACTGTGTTCTACAGGTTTTCAACGAAGCTTATTTTTCAAAAGCCATTATTCTAGTATTCTAACTAAATATCTAACTTCTCTTACCATACGTGTACTTAATATTCCCGCCTTCTAATATTCTTGTATAAATGGGAATATCAGTACTCGTAAACGTAGGGAAAGCAACGGTAGGATAATATGTAGTGTATGGATTATGTATTTCCTGAAGTTGATTATTTCTTTGGACAAATTGCTTATACAGATATACACCACCTGCCCCGATGGCCCCCACTAAAATATATAATGAATAGCGCACTAGTTTCTTGAACCTTCTCATCTGCCAAAATCCCAATTCAATTTTTTCGGTTCTCCGTTGTGGCTCCCCATCCTCTTCGGTAGTCTGTATTTGCAATTTTAATGCAGATTTATCATCGAAATCACTGGACTGTGCTGAAACGAGCGGCTCAGATTCCAGTGTCTCTCGTTGTTGGTCAATTTCGACTGACGTGAATGAATCAATGGAAATACTTGAATCAGTCATAATTTGTAAAGAGACTGGCCTTTCTATTCCTAAAGCTCCAGAAAGCTCCTAAAATATAATCAAATATACTCAAAGGTACTAATCAAATAACTTTATAATACTTTAAAAGATTGTAAATATTCATACTTTTCTCCATTTGATGTATGGCTTCTAATAATCCCAGCCAGCGTTTGCTTAGAAACTTCGCTCATTTCAATGAGGTCAGTGAAACTTTTACTGACTGACTCATCGGATTCAACAGAGCTCGAAGAGCGGGAGCGTTTGATATTTCTTGAAAAACATGCAATCATGATTCATGACAGTTACTTAAAGTAAAACTAATCTTGTACCTACAATGAATGAGTAATTAGCTTACAAGTTTTCCACATCAAAGGGATCCATTTCTCTACTTGCCCTTTTGCCATTTACTTTTTGTTGAGCATAGAATAGGGATGGAATGCACATTCTTTGTACTGAACCAGGAAAGCATTCCTCAATCTTGTCCCGAAAATGTCGTGATGCTTTTGGAATCCGTCTTAAATTGCAAAGCGCAGTCAAGAATTCCTTAATGATTTCAGGATCCCTAAGATATATCAATAACAGTTTATCATTTTGAGAGGCTCAAGTTGATGAAATTGACAAAATGTTTATCTCTTACTTGGACTCGAAAACTTGAAACAGTTTCAACATTCTTGTCTGTTGGTTGGGATATTTATCACCAAATACTAATGGTTGTAGTTCCACGTCATCTACCAAACAGATTGCTCTCAAAACCAGGAGGACTTCGTCCAAAATAATGGCATTCGACAAGACAGATGAAAATTTATGCGGAAGTTTAGGCAATACTTCATGTTTGAGTCTTTCCGCTTCAGTTTTCAGTATGAATATGCGTTGCGTTTGACGACGACGACAACGACGACGAAGGCTAACTTGACGGCTAGCTTGGACATCGTTTTCTTAAAGAAAGATTTAAAAAATAATTCCTAAGAATAGGTAAATTCTTATTGGTAAGCGTTGTACAATTGATGGAGAAAGAAGTTTATGTTACCAGTCGCCATGTTATATTCAATTCTACAGTTTCCAACTATTGAAAGCTTGATTTGATTGCATGAGTAACTGGAAAAATTCTTGAAAGGTTTTTTGTGTGAATTTCTCTAAAAAATTTACATCTACGGTGGTATTGGATTTTCCCTATCACAATTCATTTTGAGAGAAATAGTAAGCCAGATTTGCGTCAATGTACTCAGAGAATTGTACATTAATCTACTGGAGATACACTTTCTCCTAAATGCCAATAATCTACTTAGGACACAAAATGCGCTGAATACTTGAACTAACTCCTGTTGAGGTGGAGTGTTTACAAAACTTGCACAACTGAGTGATTACTGATTTGCGTCATTGGAAACCGATTTCATCTTTCAGTGACTTGATTGCATAAATGTAATCGTGAATATGTCCCAAAGCGCAGTGTAAACACAAAATCATCCCGTTTATCTACGTTGTGTATGTTGTGTAATCATTTACGTGTGTTCTGTTTTGGTTTCACAAACTTCACATTTCACATTATTTACTTAAAATGATATTAGTATTAAGGTGTTTTTGTAGAAGGGCCGAGTATTGTCACACATTTTGTATTGTATGAATGCAAATCTGTTCGGTTGCTCATTTACGCTCCGGAATGTTTGGATTTCTTTTGGATTCTGGCAGTTTGAAATCAAATACATATAATGTACATAATGTTAGTATTAGGATGTCAATTAATATTTTTAAAAAACTTTAGTTACATGCATAAAGACATTAAAACTTGTGGTTTTGTTTCACGAGTAGACTTAAAAATTCATGAAAGAAGAAATCATAAAAGATTGGGTGAAATCATAGAGAAACATACAAATTAAAATTGTACAGAATGTATACATTAGTAATTTAATTTGTTGATCCTGAATTTAAAGGAATTTTTGCATCCACTTTTTATTTCCATTCCAAGTTGTCATCGGCCCACTTTAATTCAACCAATAGCATTTTATTTAGAGAACGACAAGCAAATGACAAACAATGGCGCTTTTCTCTATATGTGTGTCAAGTGTCACAAAATTTATACGTACTTAACAAAATGTCATTTCTTATCTTATGTGCAAGGCTTAAGCCAACAGTATTTGCACAAAATGGTTTTGTAAACTAAGCGTAACTGCGCAAAATGCATTGGATTCTTCATGATGTTCGAAGTCTTGTAACAAAGGTACATTGAGATAAATATGCAAATTTTGACCTACGCTGATCAAATACTTTAATTCTTGCAAAAAATTCTTACAAGAAATTATTGCAATTTCACAAATTCCCTGGATGCTACTATTAAATTAAATTTACTCTCTAAGTAATACTTTCATTTGTTTTATGAATTATATTAAATTCTTTTATGTATTTGAAATCTCTTTGAAGTTATTAATGAGTGATTCCGTTAGCTCATCGTTCTGCAAAACAAACATAAAACATTAACTTCTTTATCAAGTGCTTATTCTTATACAAGAAGAAAAATATATTTGTTAACCTTAACAAACTTGAGGTTTCATTTCCTTTTTTGTGTTTTCGCTGACGGTTTTATGCAAAAATATTATTTGTGTTATGTAAACATTTGATGAAGTTTTTTTAATAATGCACTGATGTTTGATTTTATTGTTTTGCAGAGTGGAGTGCCAGCTTATTTATCAATTTGTGTCAACAGGTTTTTGCAGCAGTCATAACATTCTCATTATATCATCATAATAGGTATTTCACTTATCATAATAAAGCTTGTTTGATTAATTTGCTGTGGAAAGCATTTGATGCTTGATTTTAATGCAACTTCCATTTCTACTGTGAAAAAGATAAAAACGGATTTCATAGAATAGTGTTTAACAATAAACAAAGGAGAAAACATCCTCGTTTTTTATTGACTTACCTTGTGAGCATATTAATGCACACAGCCGTAACTGCGCAGTAAGTCGGGACATCAATCACATTTGCAAAATGAATGATAAGGTGTATTATCAAACATTAGAGATTCTTAACTGTTTGTAAAATGCTGGTTTACCATTTTACAATTAGGTCATAATAATGCTCTTCAGTTATATCTGGAGCCTGATATTATTTGTGTGTTTTTAATGTGCATCTTAGTTTCAAGAATCATAAATCCTATTTTAAACTAGTCATTTACACACTGTAAGTTACAAAAAATTGTAAGATAATATACGTTAATATGGAATCCTAAATTTAATTTCAGGCTGCTTACTAAGGGTTCCAAATATTGCCTTTATTTTTAGAATGGAAAACAAGCTTTTGAAATTCCCCAAGGCAAGCAGAAAGGTGCCACCGAAAGTTAAACACATATAGCAGATTCTTCAGAGTAATAATCTGATAATACTACTCTGCAAACTGAATATCTTGGTAAGTTCACATGCCTCACATACATTAATTTTTCTTGAAAACCACTAACTGAAAATGTTATTGCATTCAGAATTCAGAAAATGAGTGAAGCTGAAACCAGAGTTGTACAAGCAGCATGTGCAGAAATTGCGAAATTTATTGGACAAGAAAATTCAAATGTTCGGTATGAGCTCAATTTCCAAAAGTACAACATAAGGGATGAAGTCCTCCCAGCCACAATTCCAAAACTTTTGGAAGTGCTTCATGATCCCCAAGTTAATGCAGAAGTCATCAGAGAAGTCCTAGCTAGAAAGCTACACAACTGTGAAACGGATCAAATACTATCAAATTTGTACGTATGCCTTAAAATTTTCAACAAAACTTAAATTTTTCTATAAACATCTGTATCACATTTATTTACTATAGGTCCCCAAGTGACTCAACTGACTCGTCGCAATTTACATACAGCAGTCAGGACACATGCAACTCTACGGTTACTCGGCCATTAATTACCAGTAAGAACAGCACAAATGTTATCTCTGATTCGGAGAAGAAAAGATGTGAAAACATTCCAGAAAATCTGCAGTGCTCCAAATACATTAAGATACGTAAAAGGTATTTAGCCATTCTGGCGGTAGGCATGTTATGTGGCACCATAGCAGCTAGTTGTTTGGTTACCATATTAGTTTGGCTCACAACGGGGGACAAAGACTTGTCCTTTATGGATGGGCTTCAGGCTACTTGCTACCCAATTGTTTTGCTTGCCCATCTTGTAGTCCGATCATTAGACGAGTACAATATCTTTGCTCGTAAGAACCAAAAGCCAAACGCAGCCGTTGTCATAAAAATAGCTGAACCAAGTGATTGGCCAATTGGAATACAAATTGAAAATTCTGATAAAGTTACTGACATTTTTGTCACTGGCCCTCTGCATGGCAATAAGCTCATTGAGCTACTTTCGCAAACTCCCACTTTACATAAGCTCGCCATCAGTAATGATTGCAATAAAATTTGTTCTGAGACACAACAACAGATAGCTCAGTTTAGTTCCAATTCAATTGAATTACCATTAAAAATCTTGATTCTTGAAAAGTTTAAGTCATCCTGTTCTAATTTACTTGATACACTTGGTGATAAGTTAACTTTACAAATACTAGAAGAGTTCATATTTGACAAAGGCTTAATAAATGGGAACATCATGGCTAATATTATGAAGCTGTTGGAGAAATCAAAAAATACTTTAAAACGGTTGGAGTTTCTTAACACTACCACAAGCATTGAATTATTCGGCTCCGAAAGCAAACTTGCTTTTCCTTCCGTTACATCCGTTGTGTATGACATAGAAACAAGTTATATTTCCAGTATTTCCGATGAGTTTTGCTCTAAATTTCCCAATCTGCAGCATTTTTCTTTTGGAGCAGGCTTGCGTGAGTGGGCTGAGATAAGCAACATTATTGATTGTAAAAAGCTGAAAACAGTTAATTTTAAATTAAAGATGCCGACCGAGCAAACTAATTTTAGTCTATCCTTCTTATCTGAAAACTTTCCTAGGCTAGAAAGCGCAGATATAACATTAGATTTTCCGAAATGCGCAGGAGCAGGAAAATATGATAATAGTATTGGAAATTTTATACTTGGAAGAAATACGCTTTCAGATTTGCTGTTGGTCAATGTTGGAATTACGAGCAATTGTAATTTAATACATATTTGAAAATTTGAGAGAGAAAAATTGTCTGAGCAGGTAGGCTGGTATGCATATAGCCCAATGTAATGAAATGTTTTTATCTATAATTACAGTAGTAATGAAGTTTATTTAGTTTTATGGTTTGAAAAAGGTAAATGTTTTACGGTTGTAATCATTTTAGACTAAAATCATTAATTTTAATGTACTAATGGTGTTACTTACAATTTTACATTACAGTGTATTCTACTGTGTCTGTCATATAAACCAATTTATAACTGAGAAATTTTGATCATCTAAAAATAATTAAACATTTTTCTTTACTCGACTCAATATTTGAGTAACTATAATTTAGCTCTCATTATTATCCTGAAAATTTTCATAATTCAAATTACAACTACTTTTGTTCCATGAAAATCAATTTCATCACCACATAAAAATTACTATTCTGCATAAAAGTGGTTCAGTTTCCTTTAAAGTGTTTCATATTCAAAGAATTTAAACAGCAGTAAGCTTAAAGCAAAGGATAAAACCATGGTTCAGTCGTTACTAGATGAAACATATCTAAGTGTGTCGAGTGTGTCCCACAGGGTAGGAAGATTTTTTGTTCAATCCATGTTTTTCCATGCAAAGCTTCAAGCACTCTAGTTTTTTATTTATAGAGTAACTCAAACGTAATCAATGTGCAAAATTTCAGACTTGTGGAATGCAAGATAGGTAGTTTAGTTGTGCTTGTGCCTGTATGGTGTGATTATTGAATGGTATAATTACCATTCGTTTGATTTTGTTATGTTGACACGGAATTCGTATTCAAAGTTTAGTTTTTCTTCGAATGGTGTCCACGTCATACATACTACATAAGTTTTAAAATACAGATTGAATAAATTTATTTTCATGCAGGGATATTTATCGTAGTACAGTTAGAGATTTGTCAAATCATTCCGTTAATGGGAACAATCATAATGTAAAATATACTTTTACACAGTTTTTGAAATCATTTGTGATATAACAGATGGTAGTAATACAACGGACTGGGTGAAGTGAAGGTTATAGTTCTTAGGATCCCACCGTTTGCATCACTTTTCGCAAAATATCTCAATTTTCATTTTGTCTCCATGTCATTGACACGTGTTTAATTAAAGTATAACCCATCGCCCATTTGAATTATAAATTTATCCTGTACTGCCTGCTTATACATTAGTGCATCCAGTTGCAGTCTATAAAAAATCTTATCAGTAAAGTTTGCAAGCAATTAATTCAGGAATTTTGTTATTGGAGTCAAGACCTATAACTGCTAATAAGTATGCTAAATAAATAATTAATCATAAAAAGGCGTTTCCAGACATATTACGGTAATTGCATTGTTAACACGCTTACTACAACGCCCCAAGGTTGAATAATCTGAATATAATATGGCATCTTTATTAATTATTTCAAGAAGTTCTTCATAATGAGAATACTTACCTTTCAACTTCCATATTGGCTTAGTAATTACAGGATTTTACACAAGTTTTCATTTGTCATGTCATGCCACTGTATATGTCTATAGTGGTTTTCTCCCACTAAACCACTCCCAAAATTAATTAAAGTCAATTTCCCAAATGTAATAAAACGCCTAGTCAAGCTCAAAATAAACTGAGTGAATACATATTTTGTCTCTTCATTCCCTTACGCGACATATTGCATGGTTTCATACATCACACGAATTGACTAGCTATTGTATAGACAATTACTATTAATATTTCATCAATATTTCAATACTTATTACAAGCTACTTTTGAATAATTTACCTGAAAATGTAGTATCTTATATTGAACTTTGTTGCAACAAATGCAAAAACTCATATCGTCATTACTGCCTGCAGCAATTAAATCGCTCATTCACAGGTCTATATATTGGTCACGATTTACTTTCACTTTAAACCCAAATTTTCTGCAGCAGGACTCCAGCGATTCAAGAGAGATGGTACTGCTGGGAGAAAACGGGCTTCTCAAAGAAATAAGACATAATATTCTCATAGGTGACTGGTGTGGAGGTCTCCCCTTCCAATGGAACCAATCCGAAAGCAAATTGGAAATGAAAAGCAAACCAAAAAGATCAGTTTACAGCGCAAGGCTTGCTATCGGCACCATATATTTCGCCATGGTTGTGTTTCAGGTGATCCATGTTTGGAAGCGGGGTTCCCTCATGGTCATCACCCACAATATCATGTTCTCAGCTTCAGCTGCGCTCACATTCGATGTACATCTGGTAAACTACATAGAACTGCCAAATATCGTTGAACTTTCCAACTGCTTTATCAACTACGAAAGAAGACAAGAGATTGGGAGGAAAGCGATGTGGACAATTTCTAAATGTACAACTGCAGACCACTTAGTTCGTCTTATGTTCAGGCTTCTTACTTACACAGGAGTCTCGATGCCTATAATCTACCACATGGACATCCTCAGAAATCCTTGCTTTCCCCTCTACCTTGGCTATTGGCTTAGTGACAGTTGCCATGAAACCAAACTCGGGGTTCCTTTGAATTCGGTAAAATGGAGTGCTAAGGAGATTGGAACACGGCTCGGAATTACGCTACTCTCGTATATCAATTGGAGCATGCTAATGAGTGGCTGCCTGTTCATGGTCTCACTTGAGCTTATCTTACATGGACATAGTCTTCGCTCATACATTACAGCTTACGGAAGGTAAATGATCACTGACGGCATATGTTTAAATTTAAATTACAGTTTAGATTTTAAAACAATTTAAATGAAGGAAGTTATAAAAAATGAAATTCTGTTTTAGGTATTTCCTTGCTAACTTCAGGATTGATGAAAACACAAGAAAAACGGTTTTGTTATACCGTCAACTTCAAATTCTGTCTACTCAATACAGGATCAATTATTCGAGATATATGATGGGAGGTACAATTCCATGCATAGTGGCAATCCAAGTGATTTGCCTGTACAACACAATCTCACTCTTTTCTGGACGCGACAGGGGAGGATCTTTGGGATACAATTTGCTTTACATGTGGACTGCAATGGTTTGTCTATCCACCGTAATACTTGTGTTTGGTTCACTCGCTGACGTCTACAATGTTTCGAATCGAGTTCTAAAAAATCTGACGGGGAAGGTGGAACTGAAGAAAAATAAGTGGTTTAGGAAATGGCTCAAATCCTGTCCCCTTCTGAGAGTATATTTTGGGGGAACAAATTATCTGGATCGGCTGACCCCATTAACTCTGGAGCAGTTTGTGATTGATCAAACAGCCAGTCTTTTACTATTGAAACGATAAAGCTCATCACGCATGATTCATAGATATAAACGAGAATGACATCACAGAGCTTTATTGCCGTTAGAGTTTTATTTTGAATTGTTCAAAAATACACTTATAATATTTTTAAAGTTTTAAGCACTTTCTTAATAAATGAGCCACTATCATTCAATATTTCCTAATACCGCCGGACCTTTACCACCCAGTTTTTTCTTCTTAATCCTTCCTGTGACAACTGTATATTTGTAATTGTGGAATTAACATGTTTGAAAACTTTAAAGAAAAATTGGTATGAGCCATAATGTAGGTTTATATTCATAATGGTGGAATGTTTTTTCTTACAGAAATAATGTAAATGACTTGGATTAACAGTTTTCCACAAGTTAATGTGTTATGGTTATAATTACCTTAGATAAACTTGATTGATATTATTAATATTTTTGCTACATTGTATGTAGTTACAATGTCACGCCACTGTAGTGTAATATGCTAATTGTCTGAATTTGTCATAATAAACATGATAAAATTCATGACTGGAAAATGTGAATAGCAAAATAATATTTTAATACGTGAGGTCAATTTTCCTTAACCGTACGCGACTGTCAAAAATTATGTATTTATTTAATTGTTTATCTTTGCTATTCTTAAAATGTGTTTGGTTGACATTGTTGGCATTTCCTTTGTTACATGAAAGGAGAAACTTATTCAGTAATTGAACTAATAGTAAGTAAGATATGCTCAATTTTCCGTAGCTAAATGTCTTGTTAGAGGAGTTACCTATGGTATTTTTTAATCCTTCATCTATAACGTTTTACTGGAAACAACTGGCTTTTTCTGAAAATGTTTCTTATCAACATAAAAATTAGAATTTCGAAATTTTCAAGTTTTACACATTTGGACACAGTTAAGTACATATATCAAGATTTTTACTACCAAAGCCCGGCATCAAAAAGTTTCAAATTTTTATGAATACTTCGTACAGTACTGTGCATATCAAAGTAAAAAATATATGATTATCTATGTTATTACATATACCGATCACATGTCATAACCATTTCAAATTGCAAAAATGGACCAGCGAAAACTAACATATATAAAATTTAAAAGCAGAAGTTGTCAAATATAAAGGTAATAATATTCTATAAGCTTAAAACAAGTGGTTAATAAATCAATTTTATATTGAGTTTTTTTCTTCGCTGGCACTGGCTCGTGTAATCAATAGTATTGTCCATCAGCATTAAAACTGACACAAGATATATTTAGATTTCCTTCATTTGACAGCTCATTTTAAAGTAATTTCATTAAAATTTATAACAAATTTGAGTAAAACAACAAAAAATATTCTCATTGTTTGAAACTTTAAATTAATATAAAGTCAAATCAAATTCAGATTTAAAAATTAAAAATTTCAGTTTTCAATTATATCGTAGTTAATTCAAATTTTGTTTTATTTAAACCAACTTGTTTAAATTTGAATACCGTAAATTCGCAATTAGACGCCGGGCGTCTACATGCAATCGTCGATTTCTGAGTCCGTAGATGCCGGGGCGTCTATTTGGGGGAGGCGAATAATTGAGGGGGCTTCTAAAGTACCTCATCTAATTTTGGGGTTTTCTTTGTCTACTTATTGTATGAGTCATGGTGCATTTTTTGTTAAAAAGTGGATTTCTAGCGTACATTTACCTGAAAATATAAAAATAACAGTCGACATAAAATAAATGCCGTCTCCAAACTCTAGTATACTTGGGCAGATATGCACTGTCATTCATGCGGTAGTTCAAGGAGCACAATGTTTGATGGGGCGTGTATCTGGGGGAGGCGAGTA
>JAQIXX010003473.1:0-19542 GCA_034700605.1 Willowsia nigromaculata | reverse complement strand
TTGTAATTTAATTACTGTAGGCTTCAGTAATTTGTAATTGTAATTTCAATTACTTTGTGATTGCCTGCGGAACTGTGGTGACTATATAAAATATTGACATGGCCAATATGTTTTCTTAAAGGTCGCCCCCCGATGAACAGAAAGGCTATAAGCTTTCCACTGACTACATACCGACGAATTATGAAAAGTTTGTTAGATGCGTCCCTCCAAAGAAGAGTATAAAGAAAAAGAAGAAGGAGTAAATAAATTAAAACGATCGACATGGTCATTTAGTGTAGTTAGTATGTATTTAAGTCACAATTTTATATTTCATTGATAAAAATTTCCTAAAAATAAAATATTTCCTACACCAAAAATTATAATTTATAATACAGTAAACGTCATTTAGTTACGTATTGTCAATTTTGCCATTTTCATTTTACATTAAGAAATATCATTTCTACACTCATTATTGAAAGCGTGGAGACTGAAATGCATTTGAAACTTGTATTTATCACAATTTGCAGTTTCGTCAGTTAGTCAGTCGACTTGAAAGTATACCCATTAAATTGGGCTGAATTTTCTGTAACTTTCCTTTTCTATCTGATTAGTTTGATCAACAGTTTTTTATACCGGAAAACGAGACGAAAAAGTAATAATTAAGAAACACCCAAAATCTGAATGCTGGTTTGGAAGACCCTGATTTGGAGGAGCAGCTGCTGTTGGATTTCTGAATGGATGCGTTGACTTTAATTACACGACCATTGTTTGTTCCCAGCGCTGGCCGAATGGATGGTGCAGTCTTTACAATGCCTGTTCTGGAAGACTGGATGGAACTGTCAAGATTCGTTTTGCATTTCTTTGTCTGAATGGTCGTACTTGGCTTGTTAGTGGACTTCGTGGCTGCATTGATTTCCTGTACCTTTATTAACCTAATTAATACAATAACAAATAGGACTTGTAATAATTGCTGCGTTTTTATTATTGCTTTACGGTTTGGTGTTACGACTTGGATTAGTAAAATTTACTTTCTCCCAACTGATTCCAGTGATTCTGTTGAGGCCGACCGCAAAGTATGAAGCTTCATAAGAACCCGACTGCAAATTTGATACCAGTCAAAGATGATTTAGTCAAAAATCAAAGAAAAAAAATCATGAAGCAAGAAATCGTTTATAAATTAAATCTTACTTGCGAAGCGGAGCTGTTGAAGTTGTGTACAGTTCTAGGCACGATGGCATGCTTTCTTCTACTGAAATTTGCTTTACTATATTTCCACAAGATCCCATACTAGGACGGGAGCTTCTCCTCGATAACTGCGAATCGTTGTCGGTCATATTCATGATGTCATTGTAGATGGACAATTTTCTTTTCACATTTCCAGGGGGTTGCTTGACTGGTGATCCCAGTGCTTTTGATATTTTGGATTGTTGAGAACTTTGGGTGGGTGAAATATTGTACTGCAATTTCAATACTGCCAGTTCCTTCTTCATTGAGTCGTAGGCTTCACACTTCTTCAGTAGTGCTAAAGCCGTTTTGTCCAGTTGAGTTCGGAGAGACGCCAGATCCATCGTTAAGGAGTCGTATATAAAGTGCTTCCCCCTATAAGATTCCACCTCTTTCTTCAACCGCCCAACCTCATCCTCCAAAGCGTGCACTTTGCACTGCAACCTCAAATTAAGGGAATGGAGAATCTTTGATTCCTCGTTTTCACTATGTCTTAAGTACGATACGGGCGATCTCATAGGTGTAACTGGCATAAGTGCTGAATAAAATTAATTTAAAAATAATCGTAAACTTCAAAATCTCAAGTAAAGGTGGTTCTGCTTTGTTGGAATATGAGTCTTCAGAATTTTTTTTGATTTACTTACCTTTCTGATTTTCCATTGAGCCAGAGTTTGTAGCCATATCTAGACTTGAAGACACAATTTTCTGATAAATAATTTATTTGAAAATTTCAATTGCTATAATGGGAAAATTTCAAGATATAAAGATGCATACACGGACAAAGACGAGCTTCTTTCAAAAGCCTCAGCGATGTATTATTGTGAGGAATGTATAATGTAAAAATACTGGAGAAGAGCAAGTCCAAGGAGCATAGTTGTATGCCATAAATTGAATATGATCTTTTCAACTAGCATGATGCATGAATCTCATAAAGTATTATGTAAATGATTTTGCCTCTTTATGGTTCGTACTGAACTTCAAATGGTATTTTAATGGTCACTGAAACAAAGTTTAAACTCACCGTCCACTTTGTTGTATTGAGATAGCATTTCTTCTTGTACAACATTTTAATATGTATTGGTTCTTTAAGAATTGCTATTTAGCATCCCATAACTTTGCTAGAAGCTGAACAATCGGATTTGCATGCGATGAAAGAATATGGGTTTATTATGAAACATTCAAAATACAGACTTCCAAGCATCTTACTACAAATCCAAATCAATACCTTTGTACGATTGGTGTGTAGTCGAATGGGTAATATTTTAAGATGCCATCACCAATAATAATGTTATAGAGTAAATTCTACGATTCCTTATGTACGTACTACATGGGTTGCTGTCAAAATATTCATAATTTGTGCATTGCTTACCCTACCCTGTTATTTTAGTTAGAGATATGCAACCTAAATTCCAATTCCTTTGCTTCTTTTCAAGCGTCGTAGCATTTAAATTGTAAGTCGGTTTATTAGAAATCTTGTGTGGTAAATATAGGCCATTGAATGGACTGGCAAAAGATGTTCAAAAAGGAATTAAATGATTTGAATGTACGTACTTGGAAGCATTTTCACTCAATAGCAAATCATCATAAAAAACTAATTAGACTGCAGTTGCATGGATTATTGTTCTGGAATTTCTACGAATGATTAACGAATTCAAATGAGTGCATACACGTTTTAATAACTTTTATTCAACTAGAATACGGAAAGCATCATTTAGCATCGCAAAAAATTATTTCCTTTCCTAAAAACAATTGTGATATCATTCATATTCTTATTTTAGAGCTTATTTAAAGATCACCAGGAATTGAGAATTCTTGAGGAACTGGGAAAACAAGCTGAGGACCTACTCTCAACCGTTTGTCTCTGGAGTCTCTGGGCGTGTGACACGGTCAAATTTTACGTTCGCATATGGCTGAAATTTTTCATTCAAAAAATAAAGCCACTAGTTTTATAATTTGCTATCGGTAGCCATCATATAAAATAACTATGCATAAAGTGTAAATTTGAAAAAAACTTGTACCATGACTTGTTCAGCTGCCTTTGCTCGGGTACACCAATGATCGGCCAAAAAAGATAATTGTTACAAACGCGAGTACAATGTAGACTAGGTGCTTGTTAAAATACACGAAACACAATATGCTACAATAGGCTTCAAGTAGTGCCTGGTAGATAGAAAAAAACATTAGTAATAGCATGCTTTTGAAGTACTAAAAATAAAATGTGTCAGTTTTGTCGACTCTCTGATATACTAAACTGATAAAACTAGCATAATAAAGTTGTGCCTGGCTTATGGACCCCGGAAATTCGTAAAGTGTAATTTCCTCAATCACGTAAAGTAAAATATGAAGTCCCCTACAAAAGATTATTGGACAAATATCCGATTTGAGAATTGATATGAATAGTGACATTACCAAATAGCAATTAACATACTCCCAAATCAGATACCAAGCATTAATGAAGAATTATTTGAATATTTAGTGTTTGCTTGCATGGCAAACATTATTCCCCATAATGCAAACTCAGTGAAAACGCTGGGAACGACTATAATCCAAGGAAGAATTAGTGTTGTGAGATTCACAGCAAGCAATTGAATAAGTCTAATCACTGTCAGAATGTTGCAGGGTTGTCCAAAAATGAAGATATCGCTGTGTCATAATCTTCTGACAGCCTTCACGTCTTCAGGTATAGAAACTTGTGCATACGTTCTTTGCCCTTTTGAAGCAATGCTTCAATTGCTGGTGGTGAGTATCGTGAGACGTTACTGGGCTTTTCATAGTCACCAGAATTCCGCACGATTGAAGGGACATCAGTCATATGGGGCCACGATGAAAAATTCTGTTTTGATTAGGATCTGTGGAGAAATATGAAAGTGATAGATCATTTCCATCACATCCTAATTGTGAGTTGGGATGAATCTTGCTCATAATGCTGGCTTATTATTGGCCCTATCGTACATTTCTGCGTTCATGTAGGGTATACGCCAACTTGCAGAAGGAATATAAGAGGGTTACTTCCTCAAATTCTAGTGTCTTTCCTTCTAGGTTATTTAATTGTTATTGTATGGTTACTTTCTTGTCGTTTGGAGTGCGTTTTCCTTGGCGACTTTGTCCCCAAGTCGGTCTGGGTTGCCCTCCTTTCATGTTTCCAGAGGGAATGGATCCATCTTATGAGTGAATATGAGTAATGATAAGCATTACATGCACGAATCTCAATCTCAATAATTTTTCAACAAGTTTGCTTAATTTGTCACTCATTATTTTCATCTACTTATCATGCTTAAATAATATAAGTAGCATTAAAAAACCAGTCTTTTTCTGAAACAGTGTATCGATTACCAGCCAAAACACTTCTTAGCTCAAACATGACTATCTGCAAAACCAAGTTAAAAGCACTTTGCATTTTAGAAGAATTTTTGTGTGCGAAATTACTTAAAGCATATTATATGTATATTATTCACGTAAACTGATGCATTTTGTTTACGTACTGTTATGACAAGCTCTGATATTACCAGCACGTTCACAGTTGATAGGATCTCTCCGAGGCCGTTGACAGCGTGGAAACAGACAATCATCATACCCATAGATGTCCTAGAATGAATTAGCTGGCGCATAGCAATTATCGCAGTGACAAAGAAAGCGGATCCCGTCATTACTGAGTCATTCATATCGTACTGCACAACAAGAACGAAAGCACAATAGTGAAAATAAACTAGCTAACTAGTTGCATTTACTTTTAGATGATTATACGAAGCATTGTACCTCCACAAAAGCTCCCACCACAATGAAGAACAGATAAGTTCCAATTATACAGTAAAAAATGCTTCGGGGAACATTAAAATGGGCATCAAACCACGAAGTCACTGCGCATGCTACAAAGTCACATGCAACTATTATCTGAATAGTTACATGTGTAAATATATCGGAATGTTATATTTTATGTGAAAGACATAGGTAATATGATAAGACTATTCATAAACGAGAAAAACACCACGTTTTTCTCGTTTATGAATGCTTACCTCCAGAAATTGAACCAGTATAACATAAAGAACATAAAGCAGTAGCGTTTTCTAAAATTTCTTGCCATGCGAATAATTAATTTCAATGCAACGTAGATGACTCTATAGTGGATGGAAAACAGTTTAAAATTTACGTTTACAAATTCTGTCTTTGCAAATAATATTTATTGATTAATTTTGTGTCTTACTCAGAAAAGTAATGATACCCTAACCGAGAGTGCTTGTTGTAAACTTTCCTGAAGCTGAATTATCAAAAATATGAAAATAAACTATTCATAATTATGTATATGCTGATAATTTGTTGATCATGAATCATGACCTACTCATCGAAAAAAATCTAAAATTAGCAACCACAAAACTACGATAAGCGCCTTTAGAAAAAGGACGGCGAAATTTTTTTGTATGAATGCTGTTTGGACAGGCCCGTCTCCATCTTTCAACTCTGGCGTCACCCGATATCTAGAGAATCTAGTGCAAGGCTGAAAGACAAATTTGGAGTTGATACCTTTAATTACAAATCTTCGGTTATCAAAATGTAGCTTATTACCCAGGAGCATCCTTCTGAAGAAGAGTCCACCATTTCGGACTCTGGAATACCTTCCACTTTAGCAAAATACAATACACTGTGTTCTGAAATTTAAGCCAAGTTATTTCTCGAATGTTGTTTGATTGAGTACACGAGTTGACGAGTTATGCATACACTTTTCTTTAAACCTGATACTCTTCTTCTCCTTCTCTTCTTCCGGTTCAGTAACGTCCCCATCCCAGCGCCAAAATTGCTCAGCAGGAATATCAGGAATTACTTTATGACATTCTTCTAATCAAGTTAATTAACATTAATATTTTTAGTCATTTGAATTAGTTAATATTTTGAATAAATGTTGAATAGGTATGTTTTCAATTAAACCTTCGAATTTTTGCTCTTCAAAACTTTGAATTGTTTGAATTGATGCGGTCCCTTCCAGTATGTTCTGTATTTCAACTGGGTCATGATCATTTTTATCATCTTTATTAACTTCAACTTGTTTCGTGGGAGGAGTTAGGGGTTTTATTTGGATTTCTTTAGGTTGTCTCCTTAGTTTGATATCAGTCGGACTTGCTGCTCGTGGAAGATCTGCGTTTATTTCTTGGCGTTGCTCTCTGCCCCGTGACCGGCTACGCTTTTTTTCTTTAGATAACTGACGTAGCCCCGCGCGGAAAAGATTTTCAGGAGTTTCCCCACCAGACATAACGCTTTAAAATTTGTCTGTGTTGCAACACGTTTCGCTGTTTGTTGAATTTGTCACATGAGACAATGAAAGGGATGTAAAAATAAATCATGGTTTGATTCTGAATAATGCGACCATTTCCCTTTCCTTATTGTCAAAAAAGCAGTAAAGCAGTAAAAAAGTAAAATGGGGTAACTTGGGAACTTGATATAACCAAAGCTCTTTGTATATGAAGATATGTGAATAATGAGTAGATACACTTGAAAGAAAGCGCATAAAACACGGTTTGAAAGTGCGATTTACAGATTTAATTGAAGTCTTCATCTATATATATCATGTATTGTATAATAGGAACTTTCATAATATTTATAATTCACATACTGCATTCAGAACTTTTCCGAGGGTTAGAATTTGTAGGTGACCATTTTATCAAAACTGATTCTTTTATTATCTTCATGTTATGTCATTTTTCAGTTATCAAAGTCTTCATCATTTAAATGTACAGAGCAGCAACATGCCAGCGTTTTGTTGATACGTTGAAACACAAACCAAACATAACTCTTTGAATCTCGAATACAGTGATCTGTTAGTAAGAAAGTCGATTGTATTTTTTTAAATAATTTTGTCTCAAGTGTGAGCGAAGTACAAATAACTGCAATGACGATTTCTTTTACCTGCACAGCTATTTGAGACAACAGCACTCCAGGAAGCCAAACAAAGGAAAGAAAATCCCAATAGAAAATGGGTCTAATTTCGAATTCCTTTAGAAATAGTAATACGATAGAACTCAAAAGTGCCAATGCACATCCAGCTACATTTATGACACGATGCATCACAGATCTCTGCCAATCAATTAAAAATATTTTCAGTCACTAACATGTTTTGGCGAAATAATCGTGAAAGTTTGGTCATACCCGCAACACGTATGGTGCAAAGCAGAGCATTATAAACGTCAGAAAAATTGTGGCCGTCACTAATGGAATAACATTTGAATTGTAGATGGTTGCAATGCAAGCAGTTATAAATGCAATTATCAAAGTCTGCAAAATATATACAAAAATAGTTTGGAATTCTTTCATCAACGATGGCCTAGCAAGCAAACTTAAACTTCCCCGTACTTACCAATGGAACCATTGCAATAAATGAAGCAGCCATAAACCATCGTGATCTATACCCAACACCCCACCTAATGGATACTAAAAGTGCCAAGAAGAGACCACTGACAGAGTTTAAATTAAAGAGCAAATTACAAGATTAAATACAGCAACAAGTTCAAACTTCATGATAGAAGATGATCGTAATAGAACGGTTCCTTACTACGATAGGTAAGCCCAGTCGTGACACTTTTTAAAGAAGTCTATTGTAGCCTCCCTACAATTTTTTCGAACACAAATTATGAAAAGAAGGGTTCGCAAGTAAATAAAAATATCTAGTTCAAAATCCCCTAAAGTTACCTCTCAAGAACTGTACAGAACACGATCAAGTTGATAATCATTAGCTGGACAACTTTAACCACAAGTATTTTCCCAAAGAAAAAGGCTTGCAAATCCCATTTTGTAGCCAGCTCCTTTGAGACTTTGTATTGGGGACAAGTGCACGGTATCTGAGTAGAGAATCTTGAGTTTAAATTTTATACTACCAAAAGTCAAAGACAAAAGTTAATGAAGGTTTTAACATTCTTATACCCAAGCATTTCGTCTTCGATCCTCCTCATCTAGTTTTCGCTTAACAAATCGCTTTTCTTTTGCTTTCGCATCTTCCTCAGGTACTTTGATTATAGGTGGATTATCAGTCTCTTCATTATTGTTGTTTGTTTGTGCCTCTGGCGCTATTCCATTCTTATCGACAATAGGCGGCGATTTTTCCTCCACTTTATCGTCAAGTACATCCACAGAATATTCGACCCTATTCGAAAATGACCGACTTTGGTCGTGCGTATATTTCGTTGAGGCAAATGATTCAGAAGAGACTTTACGCGCTAGAATTTCCTCAATTTGTATTGTATCATTGTTGTTGTTATTAGGCTGTGGTTCTTGAACTTTAACAGGTTTGAATCCTTTAGGATCCGGATGTGATTGCACTTCTAGCGAGCCAACTTGTTTCGGATTTTGAGTGATGATGGCGGACTGCTTCTTTTTACTTAAAATTTTGAAATTACTCTTGATTATATCGTCTGGATTTATTAGAGGCATCTTTAGGACAAATGAAAGCTTCGTACACGTAAAGCTTATATGTCAGTTATACAGCTTCAAAATATCTTCATTATTCATTATTAGCAGCATCTACATATTTCTTCGATTTTAGCAGTTCACCAATCCTCAGCCCGTACTTGCAGCAGGTATATGCGAATTACGTGGAAGTAAAAATATCATAAAAGAAAACCCAAAACGCCCAAAACCCATCCTCATTTTGAAAACTTGTATGAACATACGAAGAGGTGTATTCTTGACAACATAGGTCACTGGAGCGAAGAACCTTCACATAATTTGATTATTCTTTCCAAGAACAAACAACAGCACATACGTCATGACATCAAGCTTATCATGAATAGATTGCTTTGATTTGATTTTTAAAATTTGAAGTCACACACGTCACATCATCCGTTATAATCATTACATCTATGGTTTCACTCCATTTCCAGGTATTTATGCATGGATGATTACAAATGAGTTTAAAGAAGCAAATTTTCCCGTTGAAAATGAATTTTGAGAAAATCCGTGCGTATATGTATCTTTCTTAGGAAACCTGATAAATGGAAATGTCATACTGTTTCTCATTGTGATGTTGCTGGTGAAGAAATGGTGGGTAACAAATTACGTTTGTGGGATTCATCAAGATGGGATTTTTTAAATCTTGTTGGGCATATTTATGTTGTAAATGTGTAGCATTAAAAGTTAAATGCAACGGCTACTTTAGAGGGTCATAATTTTATGCTTGGGGTGTCGTACATCTAATCTCACACAGCCTCCAACTTTACTTTTTACTTCCTCCAAGAAACTTCCTAAACGTTAAACAGCCTATGAAATTTCAATGAGATTCAAACCGTAGGGAAAATATGCAGTAAGGGTTTCATAGTATCATCACAATTAGGTTAGATTTACCGCTGGCCAAATTTAAATGTTTGCAAGGCTGGCAGATGATGTTATCTTGAATTTTTAACGAAATGAGCAAATATGCAACAGTGTTGGTATATTATTGGTGAAATTAATTAGGCTGAAGTAATGACTTTAAATGAAAATTTCCCACTCAGGAACGTGATGAAGGTTTCATTTTCCTTTCATGCAGTTTGTTATGTTCGTGTACCTGATAGACCTGTAAATCCATTGCTTAATTTTCGGATTTTTTGAACAATAAATAATTATTGTACATTGTTGAAAGTGCCAATTTTTTATATAAATTATGCATTCAAGATTTGGTTTACACCTACTTATACATGTAATGTAGCGTATGATTCTACGCATGCATAGCTTCAAAGATGCAATGGCAAACTCATTTCTAATCTAAAATTTGAAAAATAGTCAAGAAGGGGTTTTATATTTTAAATGAATTTTTTTGTCTCTACCTTTTGCAGAGACATGCATGCCTACTAAAATGTCAAGTTAAAGCTTCATTACAGTCTGTAATGAGCCATGTTGTTTGTTGAAACGTTACCTAAGGCAAATGGTGGCACAGAGACTGTAATAAGGACAGGACCTAGAACTACTAATAACTATGATAGTAATGTTTGTATGATGGGGAACGGGAGAGAATTTCTTGTATCATCATCATTTGTAGGTATTCACTCATGTAGCAATCAATTTGTTCAGTGATTATTCGCATAACAGGGAGCTTCCTCCAGTATTTTCAGGTGAAATGATGAGGCAGGTAAGAGATTCATACTAAATGCTGGCGTGCTTATTTATAAAACTTGAAGTAAAACTAATGCTAAGTTTGATAAAAATGGGAGTGAGACCAGGAAGACTTTAACGATATAAAAACAACATTATGTGCAGTGCTTTAACATGATGACGGGCAAGGGTGATTATAGTTGATGTAGCTGTAATTGGAGAGGGTCAATCTGGAAAATTGGAGAAATGCTCCTTATACAATGGAAAATTAAGACAATCGTCTCATTGAATTATATTATGTATGGATGTCAAATTGTCGATGTGGATATCTCCACCCTTTACGCATGTATACCACTGACATTTTTTGTGAGTTGCATTGTATTATAAAGTATACATGGTTAACGCAAGTAAGTAGATACATGCGATGAATGATGAATATATGATGGTATAGCAATTACCATTTTTCAATCTTACAGCATAGATGTTAATTCTTTAAAATCTCACTGACCAACTAACCTATGGGTTTCATGGAAAGCCCTGGATGTTCAAGGTTTCAAGGTAAAGTGAAATGTCACGATTGAATTGGTAACAAACATAGGGATGAACAAAGTTCTGCATCTACAATCCTAAACATACAGATAGAAAATCCCATACCATATCCTACTTGTAGCAGAATTCAATAACATTGATACCCTTGAACCTGAATGAGAAAATGTTATTTATGAAGTTCAAGCACATCACGAGGTTTGTTTCCTTGTACAAATGAAATGAAAATTTATACGCATAGAAGTGTAGCTGGGGGGTTTTAAGTCCTATAAGGCCCCTTAAGGTGTCCTTTCAAATATGATGGTCCACTATTGAGAGTTCTTGACTACAGCACTTTACTTCATTCTCATTTGTCAAATCCAACATACACAGAAAATCCATTCACCTGTATTTTGCTTTGCTTCACTTATTACCTATTAGAAGATCCAGAAATAAAATACATTTTTGTTTAAAAAATGTACACCTTAAGCCAGCATGCGAAACCTAAGTACATACACACACGTGGTATGAGACGTCCCTTAGAAAATAAAAAGAAGACCCCAAGAAATTGCCCTTAAGGGCAATAACGGGGAATCCCATATCAGAGGAAAAAGTGTTTCTTTCTAATGGAAAAGTAACCATTAGTAAATAGGACTCGCGCACGTAATGCATGAAGGGAAATACAGTCAACATTCCATAGAATACGCATCTTTGCCTTTTCTTACAAAATATTTACGTTTTTCATTTTCTTCGGACATACTTCATCTTGTACCTAGCCAGAAGTACATATTTTCTATTAAAAATCTAGCGTCATCTTAAGAATATTTAGTTAACAAATAAACAAATATTACAAAGAGTAGGCTTCCCCACCTCATTAAGTAAAGCTGTAATACAGTCTTATTAATAGTTTTGAATATACTGAGATAACTGTCAAATTTTGTATACGTGTTAAAAGGCCGTAATTTTTTAAGGAAAAATAATCTCTTTTTTATATTGCCGATGACAGTATACACGAAAATATTGCAGTGATGAAGTTGAATGGATATAAGTATTCTCAGTGCCTATTTATTGTGATTATTGTTCTGTCATGTACAATTTTTATGGTTACTGGAAGCGTCGGTAAGCCGGAAAAGGTCAGTTGTTCAGAGCTAGAAAATTTGCGTATATCGACTTTTCTATGTAGAATATGTCATCAACATCATAAATCATTTTGCGACTTGAAATGAATCAAATCAATACATGGTACATGATGTAATATGAATGAAAAATTTGTTTGCAATTTGTATAGATCTTCTGTCATGACCGGATCAGCCCACAGAAACTGGCAAGAATTGATCTCGATAATGTAAGTGCAAACGGAGCCAGCATTTATGTGTACACACATACACGTTACTTTCTATAGTAAATATTTTCTATATGCATATAAAAGTTCTTATTATTGATTTGATTATTATAAATAAAGTACAAAGAATAAAAATGAGCTTTATTTTTTACAGGAGGAACTACAAAGAGCACTTGAAGATTTGCGTCGACGAGTGCCAGAGTACACAGGCTATCTATTTGTGGACGTTATATTCGAGTATGTTTCAATATTTTAAGTAGTGGTGCATTTTCCAAATACTATATACATTTCACTCACTTCGTATATGCTATCTATTACGTTATCAATTTCACTAATATTATATTATGGGAAAGAAATGTGTTTGGAGATTGAAGAAATAAGAAAGTTTTGTATTTTAATGGGATGTTTACAGGATTTTCAAACTGTTATTTATATTTCTCCTGAGACTTTTGGGACAGCAACAGGATGTTTCTTCTCCATAATTTACAACAAGCGAGAGCATCTTCTCTTGTGGGTCTTCTGTTGATACATGTATAGTGCATTTGTGTGCTCCCATCTCTTATTCTTTGACAATGACTGAAGCTTGTACATATGCGACGGTAGGAAGGAGCTCGAGTGAATTATTGTCTATTGTTGTGTGGAATCGCCAGCGAAAAACGTTGAGTGAAATACGAACTAGTGAACTCTACTGATGATCTTATTTGTACTCTATGCATTATGCACAGCAATATCGAAAATCACGAAGGGTCCTTAGGACCCATATGAAAAATTATGCTCCCAATAACTAACAATTATTGTATATTAAGTTAATTCATCAATTACTGTAGAACATGTATAAAATATATCAAATATCCCAGTGAACAAACATACTCATTACTCATGTGAAAACGATATACTCATATGTTATTGAATTTCAAAATGAAACTGGATTTACATACAAAAGTAACAGTTTTGACAATAAAAAACTTAAAAATACAACTTTGTTGGGTTTGTGATTTGTGATCTCATTATTGATGCATATTGTTTCATGTCCTCATTTCTTGCAGCGTAAGTAGCTCAATTTTATGTTAGACACGTGCCACTAATTCTGTGTATATGCTATTAGAGTTTATTTGTTGAGATCAGTGCTACATATTCAACCGTAGCAAATTGTTTCAACAAAGTACTTCATCATGAGTCTGAACTTGCTGAGGAAGAAGTAGAAAGCAAAAAAGTGGAAGTTATGGAGGGAGATTGACACGATCCAGTACATATTTGTAAAATGATTATATGGCATAGTAGCATGTGGATTGTCGACCCTTCAATGTTGTAAGAAAATTATAATAGCTCATCATTAGTAACAACAACATCTCTGCAAATTAATACTATCATAATATTATCTATAACCAGTTCATGTTTCCCAAGTAGGTAACATTGTATACCTTTACAATGCATATGGAAAGAAAAGTGTAGAAATTTAAAGAATGAAAATAACATTGTAAATACTGCTACAACTAATGAGATCCTTGTATACAGACCATAACCACTATTTATGTTTCATTTCATTTATCACTCTTCCGAATAATAAAATTGTGCACATAAAACGTAATGAAACATCCGCATGATTCCGTTGAATGCATAGAGAAGCTTCAGTTCAAGTAATAACGATGACAAGAATCAAGCCGCAAACCCTGCAGCAATTTTACCAAAACTAACGCTTTTACCTAGTTCTGTGTATCGAGGGTTTTTGCGTTGAGCTTTACTACTGACGTATTCTTCATTCTCGACTCAATGAATTTAATAAACCCAAGATTATCTAGATAGGTTGATATACACAATAATAGCTGACTTCATCACTAAAGTTTGTCCAACTACAGCTGCAGCAAAAAAGCACACAAGACACAAAATCAAAATATTGGGAACTTACAATCTGATTTTTTGGAAGCACAGATCATAACGCTCCAGCCCAGATTTAATCAACTATCATCTTGGCAAATATAGTCGTTGTTCTTCCCTTTTCCATTAATTTTCTTTGCTTTACTGAGCTTACAATTAGAAGTCTCGCAGATAATATTTGGGCTCCTTTTATTTTCCTTCCACCCAAAAAATTGCACCACGGCAAAGAAAAGAAGAGGTTCGTTTAAATGCTTATAATAATACTTGATTCAACCTCTATCGCAGTAACCTTTCACATTTTTATCTTAATACGAATGGATTTTCATAAATAGTGGCCGGATTTTGAAAATGCATATCTCAGCAACGGCGTGCTCGATTAAGTTGACTTGCATATCCCCTGGTAGCTTAAAATAATGGCTTTTAAATGACGTATTGGTTTTAGTAGATGGCAATTGTTGTGAAGAACACTGGGCTTTAATATCCAAGTCATACAGTTGCACTTTCATACGAAATTGAGTGTGCAAGTAATGCAAGAAAATTTAAAACATTTTTTGATTCACTTAGATCATATTTTATCTGGAAATTTATGACTGGGGATGAAACATTGCTCTATCAACATGAGACTGGGCGAAAGAACCAGTCGTCATAATATCTTCCGGCTTGCTCACAATCCTTCTAGAGCAATGATATACGAAAAATATGCTTTTTCAAGGTCATAATGCTGTCTTTTCGGGATCGTATGGGATTTTTGTTTGCGGCGTTTATATGTAAAAATGCTAAATTAATTGGGCAATGATATTTCAATATCATGGGAAAACAAAATGCAGACAACGTCAAGGAAAGTGGTCGAGAGAAATGGGCATACTCAATTCTTGAAATCTATAAAAATATACCCTACCAAATTTCAAAGATCCCCACGACGAAACTGGAAGGCATTTGAATTATTGAATATTACCACCGTCTCTAGAACTCCAAAATTGTGTCGTCTAATTACTTTTTGTTTCTAAAATTGAAAACTTGTATTCATGAGAGGAGGTATAACTCACACAAACAAAAACGACAATGTGAAAAATCTGAAACTGCATGGCTTGGATATAAAGGTCCAGTAATCTTAAAAGTAAATTTGAACTACCAAAACTAATACGCCGTTTAAAAGCCCTGTTTTTAAGCTATGAAAGGAAATGCAGGTCAACTCTATCGAGCAAATTGTTGCCGAGATATGCGTTATCAAAGTCCGGCCATTATATATGAAAATCCCCTCGTATTTTGGTAATATTATGTACAAATGCTCTCTATATCACATTCATTTCTTTTCATATTTGACGAAGAAAAGAAAGGGTTCGTTTTTTGCTTATGCTTGCAGTAGTGCGAAAGAAGAATCCCCATCATTCAAATCCGTGCTCTGTTCTGCTGGGCAAAAAAGAAAGCCCATCCAACCATTCATATTTTCACTTTCAATATGCGTGCATTAGCAAAGAACGAAAGGGAAAGCCACTTCAGATATAATTCGGGAGCACGCTCTTCACAAGTACATTCAGCCGGAAGCACGTTACTTCTTTTCGATGTTCTCTTATGTATTTCAATAATCCAACCATTTGAAGCATTACCACAACAGATTTTCTATTATATACAACGCAGCAGGAAGGAACATTTGCACTTTAAGTATTATTATTATTATACATATGTTTCAACAATAATATACGCTTTTAAATACTAAACATTACATTTTACAGTTAGGATAAAAGAAAATGGAAAGCTCTGCTGAGGACGGCAACAACTGCGATTCATTTAATGAATGTGCACAATTGTTCTAGAGTGTATATTTCAGAGCTCATATACAGAACATACAAATCCACTTGTGAGGTTATTATAGGTAACCTGACTTTTCTTTCATGTAAAAGTTGGAGCTGGAACTGAATTGAGACTTTTTATTATGCAAAGATAGGTTGTGTACGCTATAGGCATTTTTAGATGGGTTAAATGTCAATACAAAATTACGGTTACTTTCCTTTAGCCATGAGCACACATGTGAGTTATTTTTAACCTATAGAGAGTAATGACTAATGACACAAATCACAACCCGTGTTCAATTAGATAACTCATAAAAATAGTCTGTCATTCTGTGCAATCACACTTGTTTACTATTTACTTCACTAATTTTAATGTACGTGTACTTCAATTGAGGAGCTTTGTTCCCATTCTCTTTCCGTTAGTCCCCATTGATGCTGAATATGACGGCTATGACGCACATTCTCCATTCATTGGCGTTTGTGTTGTAAGAATGAATGTGCGTGCGTGTAGCCTTACGACGCAGTGAGTTAAACGGGAAGGTATATAGACTATTTATCTATTTTAAGCAGTACACGCACTTTTACGCTTACTTCCATCCATATCAAGATGAAAGACAGTTGTCGACTAGCAAAATGAGGCATATGCTATGCTTCTGCACACATTATCTATAAATAGATCACAAGATCATATAACGAACAGAACGAAAGACTTTTTTCCCAGGTAGCCTTGAATGCGAAGCACTACAGATACTATATGATGTATATCTGATTTCTATAAATAGATAAACACAACGTGCGTAACAGGACTCCCAGTGAAAGAAGTACGTGTGTACGCAGTGTACCAAGTCATCTTCTTATTATTATTGCTTGTGACGAGAAGAAAATAATAACAACGAAAGAGACTTGTCCTACTTTCTCCACTATGGGCGACCTGAATTGAAAATCTGAGAAGCAACCTGTAACGATGTCACCGCAATTCACGCGTCCTTAAGGGTTAAAATAATAATAATAATAGGGAAAGGTTAAAACAGGAATGAGGCAAAAAATAAAATAAAATATAACGATAGATTTGCGTAATGAGATGATGGTCTACAAACAAAAAATGTTATTGTGGGTAGTTCAAATCCTTCCCAGTCTAAAAACTCAATCATCACAAATACATTAATTCGTTATGATGATATCGGTTGGTTTATTATATGTTGTTGTGAATTGTAGTAACAATATTTTGAGCGCTTACAAGGTATTTAAGGTTCTGATTTCACTCCATCAAGCCAGTGGCTTTTATCATTTCATGATACATTTATTCAATAATGAGCTTATATATTCAAGCAGAGTATTTTTTAACATCGTCTGGCGCTTGTTTTAATATAATTCTCGTAAGTTTTCCTTTGTAAGTGAAACAAGTGTGATAAGATGTCGAAAAAAGCTCTGGATCAGTCATTTAGGTTCATTTTTAAAGATTTGAATAATATTATCGTGAGTTGCAAAATTGGGTTCATAACTGTCGTACTGTTTTCACAAAAGGAACTTTCAAAAGAAAGCCGTTACTACACAAAATCAATTAAAACTCTTGTAGGTTCCTGAAAAAATAGGAAAATCTATCTTGTCAATTGGAAGCTTTGTAAATGGCAACTTTCAACTTGGCGGATGTTGTTTACATGCAATTTCGTCTTAGTTAGATTTTCCGAGTGTATGTTTAGTTATCATGATGATGGGTTATGTGTGTGCTAAAATAACATTTTAAGCAGTCGAGGAAAGTTTAACAAAAGGAAATTTGTTTGCGAAAAGTTTAAATTGGTTTATTAACCCACTTCAGATGGAGTCAAGTCTCAATGAAATCATCTCTGTAGAATAACATCCCATTTTAGTCCACATATTATATCCTTTTAACTAACATTGTAGTAATGTGTACTACCAGCCTGATTTCAAGAATGATGGATGTGGTACATTCTCTCTCTCTTTGAATTTCAATTTAATAATGTGATGTCATTGAAAGGAGTTTCTATTTATAATGTTTAGCTGTTAGCTATATACTAGGTTGTAAGAGTGACACTTCAAACTTGAACTACAAAAAGTCAGATAACGCTAGTTATAATTAATTACTTTAAAAATGAACTTGTTGTTGTGAAATTCTGTCACTGTGAAATCAGACTGGACAAATTGTGTTGTGACAAGTTTACACATAATCACACAGAAAGTGACAAATATCTTCTTTGTCATTCGTTATATATGTTTTCAATGGAAAATTTATTCATCCGTTTATTTATTATAAGTTATCCTACACACAATATGTACACTTTTGGATTCGCTGTAATTTTATATTTTAAGGATAAGGAAATGCGGAATGCCATATATGTTAGAATAATGAGTATATATATGTGTGCCATGATATAGACAAAATTAATCAATATCATTCGATTCTTTACCAATTATAAAATTTCATTTGGTCGCAGTGGTACATTTTATCATACAAGTGAGAAACCACCACCGTGGATTTAATTTTGGAATTGGGGAAGTGACAAAGCCTGTAGATGACATTTTCTAATTGATATGTTAAGCCACAGGAAAAGCAGATATGTATGAACTGAACATGTTGTCAAATGTACTGAGCACTCTAAACAGACAGACAGGTTCTGGTAATTGTGCTGCATACTGTATAAATACACATGCATGTACCTTGCTCTTTATAGAAAAAATAGAATTGTTAATATCTGACTTTCCGAAGAACTTGTGGGTTGCCTAAACTTTGGCAAGCATGCTGCTGAAAGGTTGGAATTGGGACTTTTGATGGTTTTTAATAAATTGCTTCAAGGTATAACCTTCAATTCCATATTAAAATGTAGAAAAATTATATATTTCAAGATCAAAGTGATATTACCAGCTCTACAACTACAACCAGAAAGAACGTTCACAGAATGGAAATTCCCTACCAGCATGTTATTCTACTTGGAAAAAATTTTGCGAATTTGTTGGAATTATAACATGGCTTCAAGTATATAAATTTAGGCGATGCCAATGAATAAAGATATTGAAAAAGTGTTGTGGTAGGTATTCGTTTCAAGCTGCCCCGAGTAATTCATGCTATTTTACACGATCCATAAGCGTCTAATTCTCTTTAGCAAACATATTGAAAACAAAATTTGCCTATCTTTTAAATCTGTTTCGATATTGTGTACTACTTTGATCGTTTGTATCAGTTTTTCGTGCAGTTACTATAATTTCATTCGATGCGTATTTGTGAGGATTGTTATTGAAAATGAGCCAGCGTCTTATATGCCTCATTGCGAGAAGAACTTTCATTCACTCCAACTTTGTGAATCAGACTTTCTCCCTCCCTCTCTCACACACGCACATACGCCAGCAGCTGCTATGGAAAAGGAGTAAAAGGAGTATGTGCGTATGCCGTTTGGTTTGTGTGCCCCTTCACATGTAACCCCTTTTGCATTGGGATACGATACGACGACTAAAAAGACGACGATGATATAAGAACACGTTGTTGTTGCTTCTGCTGCTGATGAATTCGTTCTCTTTTTTCCATATGGACCATACATTCTCCTCTTCTATTCTCCAGTCTATTTTTAACTCGTTCCCAAGAATGTGCGTAAATGTCGAAGACAAATCTTACAAGTTACAAAGTATATGTTTTTTGGATATAAACCAGCCTGCGTATGTACTACTATTATATTATAACCAATGCTCTCAATGAAATTCATGAATGTACGTCATACGTGCGTTGTACGTAAAACACACACGCACCAC